>SNQJ01S0059363.1:9148-27479 GCA_010110895.2 Picea sitchensis
TTTTGTGTCTATTTAAGTTCAATTCTCATTGAGGCTAGATATTATGGGATAGAGAGAGATGATTCCATTCCACGTACGAAGCATTTACTCGCAAGTGCATATATTAGCTAGCAAGGTACTGACACTTTCACTCTTACTTAAGTGTGGAGGGTTGGATGAGAATGTTTCCAACATTTTATAGACCCAATGGATAGCTTGATTAGTTTGACCCTTTCTACTAAGGTGTAATGCCCAGAGAGGCCACGAGATCCATTCACATTGAGTCCTACAAGGCCAACATATGTTATTGTGGCTAACAATGGATACTGCCCTCCACTCGAAAACCCAAGGAAGTGGGGAGGGAATCCACATAATGGTGTTGCCAAGGCACCAACTTCCTCATTCGTCAGTTAAAGGTGTAGAAGGGTGAGGGGAATTATTTATTTGAAATAAGAAAAAAAACCCGAAGGGATAAAAGGCGTAGTGCCCAAGGTGGTCACAAGATCCATTCCCACCGAGTCCTATGTGATTACTAGCAAATATTGTGACTGGTAGTTAATATCATCCTCCATCTAGAAATTTAAGGAAGATTTAGAGGAAATCTATAAGGAACTGGCAAGGCACCAACTTTCTCATTATAAACACTTAATACATGGGAGGGTGATAAGAATTTATTTCTTTGAAAAACGAGTATAAAGAAATAGTATATGTGTGTGATAGAGATAGATCTAGAGAGGACATGAAAGGAATTGACCTCCATCTCACCTTTGTAGAGCTATCCCAAATCCTTGTTATTGCATCGAGAGTAGCAAAGTGCATTCTCTAGTCCAATATGGATGAGATGTGTAATATCCTCATTTTTAATCTTCGGTTTAGCTATGTATAACATAAATATGATGTACGACTGCAAGCCCAATGATGTAATATGTAAACATTGTATATCAAAATAATAAAATAAATGTAATGCCAACTACATAAGGACATAGACAAAGTCATGGGGGCTAAGTTTCCACAAGAGAGGGGGTCAAAGAGGGAATTATTCATGTGTATTAATCCCAACCTACTTTATAAAATTATCATTTTGTATGAACCTTTTATTTTCCTTTTGAGTGTTTCAAAACCCTAATCATTGAATACATGTAAGGGGGTTGGTGTGAAAAATTACTTCACATAGTTATTGAGAGCATGGGGCTGAGTATAATCAACATTGGAGAATGTTAGAGTCAACATGCATGGGTTAAAGAGAAATTTGAATGGGTATAGGCAGATTTTTACCATCAGTTTTTGGGGGCAATAAGAGAAGAGTGAGTGTTGGAGCTTGAAGATAACTATAGTGGGGTTTGAGGGTAGTTGTTGGAGTTGTAGTTGAATGAAGAAGCAAGTTGTTAGGCCTGTAGAAGAGATTTCTATATAAGAAATTACCAAAGAGCAAGTGAGTTGATGTCAAGAGTTTCTTGTTGCAGGTGTAAGTCCCTGGAGTCCCTAGCAAGAGAGATTTCTACACAACTTGTGTTGAAGCCCTAAAGGGAAGTGAGAAATCCCGAGGGACTACGTGTAGAGAAGGGGGATCTCATTCCTTAGGTTGTGCATGTTGAAGGAAAGGAGTTGGTGGATTGAGACAGTTGTAGGAAAATTAGCTTGTTGTGGGTTATATTGGGTTATGAGTGGACAATAGAGACACCCTTTCTTGTGGATTCCTAGCCCCATCTCGAGGGTGATTTGCTACTTAAAATTGAAGCAACAAATATATGGTTGGATGGAACGTTAGTCCTCTGTAGCTCATTGCACATTTGCTCAACAAGCTAAGTGTTTTTGTCTCTGATCACTATTTTTATTCATGGGTTTTAATTGTTGTGCATGTTACTTGGTTATTTGAGTGAATTAATGATTGTTGTGCATGTGTTAATAAACTGCATTCATGCTTTTAAATAATTATGTAAATACATGGAATTTTTTAGCATGTTTCATGCATTTTAATTTAGTGGCTATCATACATTTTTTTGGGGGGGGGTTAGTAGTGGGGGTGGTACATAGTGGTATCAGAGCCATGGTTGCAACACCACGCCCTCCTGGGTCTGCTATAACAGAGCATAACTACAGTTCGCGTGTAGAGTTCATTGCAAGGAAAACACCTTGTAGCGGAGGTTTTTAGTGGTACAAGATTTGACAAAATTTTCAAAAAAACCTATGTTGCAACCGCTGCTTTTCAAAGAGGAGGTTTTAACGGATGTTCCATATAACTAAAAAAAATTGGGCGGGTGGAGGTTGGAGTGGATTTTTTTTTTTTCAATGTTTTTATTGTCAAACACATCGGTGTGCTCTTAATCAACCTACCCCGGTGCATACATAAATGCAAAAAGCACTGGTGCGCTTATAATTATTACGCATTGGTTTAGCCTTTTTATTGTTTGCAACACCAATGCTCTTATAATTTACATGCAATGGTTCTGCATTGTTTGCGTATGAAGCACCGGTGCTTTTGAGTTTATGTGCGTCGTAGTGTGTTTAAGTTAGTGTGCGTCCTAGTGCTTGTATAATTCAGACATATTGGTGGTTGTATTACCATGTGCACTAAAGGGTAGTGAAATTTTGAATATTCGAGGTGAGATGATGACACCATTACTTTTAGTAAGCATCGATGCATATATTATACTTACAACACCGATGCATACATTATTTTATAGCCTCGACGCGTATTGTAAATATGGGCACCGCAAAGTTCACAAAACATTTTTTTTCTCAATAGTTTACATCGATGCTTTAGTATAATTAACGGGCACCGATGCGTATGGATCCTCAAAATGCACCACTTTCTATATTATGGCACACACCGTCTAGTGAGTTCATAAGAATACAATGCACTGATATGTATATATTTTAATTATTATTTTTTTTACAAAATTTCAATTCATCATCTCAAAATCAAATATTTTTTATAATAATATTGTTTTATATTTTTGTTATTGCATTTTGATATAATGATTGCATTAATGCATTATCCAACGAATTACATCTTTGGTATTTGTAACAATGTAAATCATCCACATATTAATTATTCAACAACGCAACATTTTACAACATTCGACAATGCAATAAAACAAGAAACNTTGCATTTTGATATAATGATTGCATTAATGCATTATCCAACGAATTACATCTTTGGTATTTGTAACAATGTAAATCATCCACATATTAATTATTCAACAACGCAACATTTTACAACATTCGACAATGCAATAAAACAAGAAACCCATTTTATTATATATGAATAAGAGACTCGTTGTCATACAAAATAGGACAACATAAAAGTCCACAATAATCAAAATGCAACCAATATGTAATTCTTACACTTATTGGTAACATGTCCTCATGCAATTGGGACAATACATCAAGTACATTAAATAAAATCTCTGATTTTTAAAGACAAATATTCCAAAACACACAACTTACAGTAACATTCAATTATATTGATTGTCATTCATCACTTGAATTGTTATCATCGCTCGAGCTACGTGTATGCCTCATTTTTTCATTATTTGTAGGTAATATTGTACTTTGGTTACTTAACCTAATTATTTTCATGATCTATTTATTTTTTATATACCACCTCTTCATTTTCCATCCACAAACATAGAAATACAAGTGTGTGTGTGTACACACACACATGATTACATAAATAAAAAAACATACCTTAGCAGCGAGTCTTTCATAAACAATACACATTCTTTTGAAGTCATGCTTCATGCCTTCTCTCAAAATCTCTTTTGTTGGCTGCATTCCATACTCTGTTTCCTGCATATTTAATATGCCATGACAAAACATAGTCGATATAATTGATATAAAGGTTTCTTGTTGTTTCATTAATTATAAAATGAGGGAAGTTAAACAACATAGCTACTTACAAATTGTTCAATTAAACCGTAATACTTCAACATATACTCACAACCCATACTTAACCCAATGTTTATCAATTCACGGGTTAACCCCTCTTTGTATGTTAACACCTATTAGAAGACATCCATGAACAAGTGTAAATCAATTATTTAAATATAAAGATCACAACAAATATGAAATCTTAAGTAAGGCCGAAAACGTTAATATTCACAAAGTTTGCGATCAACCCTTTTATTCCTCATCATCTTGTCTTACGTGTTGATTATGATCTTTTTTCTTTTCTTTTTTTCGTTTTGTGCAACAAAACAATTGAAAATTAGTATTTCACATGATAATTAAATTCGATGTACATAAAAGAATAAATGAATGATTATGTACCTATGATGCACATTGTTGTCGGGATGGCTTCTCTTGCGACATAATTATGTTAATTTATTTTTATCATCTCCTTGAACATTTTTTTGGACATCCCAAGTGACATCTATTGGTTTTCCCCTCATTTGTCCCTTGGAATGTTCAAAGTCTCCCTAAAAAAAGAAAAGCTAAGAATAATGATATATAACTTTATAGTAACATTGTGTGTATAGTAACTTTGTACGCATTGATGCGTCAACCATCTGTATACACACCGGTATACGATATCAATTTTGTTGCGAAATCGAAAAAAAAATTACAAATTGTTTTATTCAGTCGGTGCTTTATAAATTAATAAAAGTACTTGTACTTAAGTATTGTTTATTACGCACCGCCGACTTGTGAACAAATTTAAGCCACGACTATTTCCATATAAAAAACAAAACTATTTCCATTTTAAACTCAATGATGCTCTTTATAAGACAATGCACCCCGATGCTTATCTATGTAAAACGTGCACCGTCGAGTGTGAAAGGGTTTTTAAAACAATATTATTCCTAATTTAAATTAAGCGGTGTTGTTGACACGAAAATATGCACTGATGCTTTGTCTTTGTACAGTGCACATCGTTAACCGGGTAGGCATTTAAAAAAAATCGACAACGATAGGCCAGTTTGGGATCCAATGCACTGAGTGGTTCCATTGTAATGGATAAGAAACACCCCATATATAAATAAACAAATCAATTAAAAATATTCCGTTTAAAAAAAAATTCATTGTGAAATATAAAAAGGGAAAGCAAGAAAAACAATAAGGAAATTAGGGCTTCAAATACCAAAGGTAACTATGAAACCCTTTTTTTTGTTTGGGAATACACTGAAATTTGCTTGAATCAAATAGGGGAAAGATTAAGATGATCAATAGAATGAAATCATGTACCCAAAATTTCTCCTATGCAGATTTGTATGTGACCTACAATAATCCCTTTCGAATTTGTCTCTTCAAAAAAATCCACCCACTTCGAAGTTTTTGCTGCTAAATCTCTCTTGCACAAATCTCCTCTTTAAATTTTGGTAAAAGAATGAAATAATTAATAGGGTTTTCATTTATAAACACATACATTTAAAAAAACTGAAATTCCCACTCATTTTTTTGTTGTATATTTCGATGCATTGATGATAAATACACACACTATTTTTTTTTCTTTGTAACTTACTTTTTTGGTGTGCTATACAATGCACAACACACTATTTTTTTTTCTTTGTAACTTACTTTTTTGGTACGCTATACAGTGCACAACACATTGTTTTTTTTCTTTATAACTTACTTTTTTGGTGTGCTATACAGTGCACAACGGACTGGTGTGGTGTGTATGTATAACACACCAACTCATTTTTTCGTAGTAAATTTCAACGCAATGATAGTAAGCGCACACTATTTTTTCTAACTTGCTTTACTCGGTGCGCCATACAGTTCTTACTACAACGATGCAATTTGTAGGTACTAACACATCGATAAACAATTTAATTTGCAAAATGCAAATGCAAACATTCGCATTTAAATTTTACAGAGGTTTTGCTTTGTGGAGGCAATAACGGAGGTTAGTCTTTGGTGCTTCTCACAACCTAAAGCACCAGTGTGTTTGTTTTATAACCACATATTGGGACGTCTTTATATAATTAAGCACATCGTTAATTTATGAAAGTTATTAGAAATTCTGTTTGAAGTTAGATTGTTCTATGCTTCCCAAGATGATGGTTTTGGCTCAAATTAGGGAAAAGAGGAATTATAATATCAAATGACCTATTCTTTAGATTCAAGCTCATTCCATATCGTTGCAAGTCCTTCAAGTTCTCCCCTGCCGATTGCAGTGAGCCTATATTTTATTTATAATTTATTTATCTTATTGAATTTATGTTATGTATGCATGTGCAGTTGAATAATTGTTCATTGAATTTTGCAGGATCATGATTCAGGATTGAGTTTGGATGCACAAGATATTCCAATAGTCCCAAAATTCTGCAAGCTCTTATTAGGAGAAAGATACAACAAACATATGTTTGCTGAAAATGGACAATTGCTTTACCCTACCAATTATAACATGCCATCTTCCAGCAACCAGCTTGGGTCAATGATATTACATTGTGAATTGGATCTCTTTTATGTAGACACCCCTTGGGGTGTAAGAAAACTATGATCGAGTAATTGTTTTTTTGGATTTTCAATGGAACTAATGTAAATGTATTGCCTAGTCTGACATTTGTTTTATAGAGTGGTTGGTTGCATATTTACTATTGGGAAAACAATTTACACGCTTCTACTAAATGTTTGGTATAATGTTTGAACATACTAAATGCATTGTGTTACTAGTATTGTCAATGTAATGTTCAACATTTTTACAATTAGGATTTTGATGACGAGTGACCTGTCTACCATCTACCGTTGCACCCCACTACGATGTCAAGTCATTGGCTTGTTATTAAATGAACATAGTTTGGATAGGAAGCATATCGAGTATGGTTGAGTTAACCACCTATTCAATTCCCACTATGTCCCGGGTCACCAATTCAAAACATCTACAATAATACTAGTTATTCACATGTTGGGGATGAGGCCAATGGTATAGAGGTTGGTATGGATGTTTTCTTATGGGATACCCAAGCCATAGAGGGAATGTTGTTACATGTATTCCAACAAAATGAACTAGGGGATGATGTCGATATCATTGATACCTTATTCAAAATCCAAAAATCTACTTCCACGACCCTTTTCTTTGGACATGGGTCAAGGTCTACCCAACTAGGGACTAAAATGTTACTATACAACTTGAAAGCAATGTATGGTATGTCAAACGCATGTTTCCCGACACTTTTGAGGTAACCAACCATAAAGTCCCCTAATTTTAAAGGAATATCGTCATGCAATGAATGAAGAAAATGGTTGATGTTATGCATGCTTAATGACAATGTACATTTATATTGCCCACTAATTGCAGGTTACTCAAAGATAAGGTACTTTTGAGAGATAATTCATTTCCTGATAGCTGTGCAAAGGCAAATAAAATGCCAAAAATGTTGGGTGTTGATTACATATCATACCACACATGTTCGAATGATTGTATTCTACATAGAAAAAAATATGCAAACAAAGACATATGTTCAAAATGTGGGCATGACATGTACCATAAATCAAAATACAAGGGTAAGATACATCATCCTCCTCATAAGATATCGAGACACATGCCTATAATTCCAAGGATTCAAACACTCTTTTGTTGCAAACAATTAGTCATGTTGTAGGGGCGACATGCCTCACATATAAGTGAGCCATGAGTTATGTGAATCCCAACATATTTGATAGACATGAAGCATATAGAGGATACATGGCCTGATAAATTCAAGGACGAAGTACAAATCATCCTATGATTGAGCATAGCCATGGATGGAGTTAACTTGTATTCCCTCCAAAACACCAACTATTTTGTTTGTCCTGTGGTAATGATCAATAACAATATCCCACCATGGTTGTCCATGAAGAATGAACATCTTATGTTGACTCTTATAGTTTTGGGTAGATGACAAGTGAAGATAATGGATGTCTACCTCCAATCATTGATCGATGAATTTAAGCAACTATGGGAAGGGACACATGTATATGATGTATCAAGACCCATCCCAATGGAGAGGTATTTTACATTGTATGGCATATGTGCATACACCATGCACAATTATCCGGGACTAGGAATTTGCTTTAGTAAGCATGCTGATTGATTTGTTTATATCTGTAATGTTATTTGGCATACTAAATTTGGCGCAACTATCTTTGACACTAACGAGCTCTGCATACAATAACATTGCATGTCTTGTAACAAAAGGGTATCATGGATGTAAATGTTGTGGACCTTCTATAAANGTATATGATGTATCAAGACCCATCCCAATGGAGAGGTATTTTACATTGTATGGCATATGTGCATACACCATGCACAATTATCCGGGACTAGGAATTTGCTTTAGTGAGCTTGTTGATCGATTTGTTTATATCTGTAATGTTATTTGGCATACTAAATTTGGCGCAACTATCTTTGACACTAACGAGCTCTGCATACAATAACATTGCATGTCTTGTAACAAAAGGGTATCATGGATGTAAATGTTGTGGACCTTCTATAAAGGCTAGGTGGTCCAACCACCCATGAAAGCTAGTGTATGACTGCTCGAGGGTATTCTTCCCAAAATACCAACCTTTTAGAAGAGTTGAATTTGCTTTCAATGGTAAACCAAAGAGAACCTAGAGACCTGAAACAACAACGCCGATAGATTGGATTCGAACATTTGTCACATAGAAGGAGAGGGAAATGGTAGAATTGTTTAATTAAAATGGGGAACCTATGTTCGATGATTCTGAATTTTTTGACACCTATGTTGAGAAAATGCCCATTGGGATGAAAAGAAAATTTGTATTTTATGAGCTTCCATATTGGGAGCATCTTAAGATTGACCACTTACTAGATCCCATGCATATTAAAAAATGTTTCATCTTATTTACGAAGGCACATATCATCGAACAAAAGTGACACATTGGATGTTAGGAGAGATCTTATTGTTTTAAATACTAAAAAAAGACATTGGCCAAGAAAAGAAACTAGAGGAGAGGCTAGTCTCTCTCGGTCTTTTAAAGAAGGTGATGTCCCATGGATTTTGAAGAAAGATGATCTTTCTATGGTGAAGGATCAGGGCACCTTCTTTATATGGGTCGATCTACGATGTTGCTTCACTGTAGAAGGGAATTGGTTGGGGTTCAAATCACATGACCATTTGAACCTTACGAGGGTATGTATGTTGAATACATGATTCTTCTTCTATATTGTTGGTAAAAATATGGTATGCACTCACATTTTTATGGCAATTAATTATGTGTCAGTACAAGGAGAACACCTTGTAGTGAAGGTTTTTAGTGTTACAATATTTAATAAATTTTTCAAAACAACCTCTGCTATTTGAAGCAGAGGTTTTAATGGATGTTCCATATAACTAAAACAATTTGGGCGGGCGAAGGTTGTAGTGGATTTTTTTTCTTTCTGTGTTTTTATTGTCAGAACACATCGATGTGCTTCGAATCAACCTACCTCGATGCACACATATAATAAAAAAGCACCGATGCGCTTGTAATTATTACGCACCAGTTTATCCTTTTTTTTGTATGCAAAGCACCGATGCTCTTATAATTTCTATGCATTGACTCCACATTGTTTGTGTATGAAGCACCAATGTTTTTTAGTTTATGTATGCCCTAGTGCGTTTAAGTTAGCGTGTGTCTCGGTGCTTGTATAATTAGTATGTATCAGTATCTGTATTACCATATGCACCGAAGGGTAGTGAAATTTCAAATATTTGAGGTGAGATGTCGACACCATTATTTTTATTTTTTTTAAACTAGGAAATTTGTATTATAAAAAAGGGTGCGATTGAAACTGCTGAAGAGTTACAAAGTCCTTCAAAATTCAAGCCAATCCAGGGCCTCAATTAAACCACTACTACAAGCTACTAATGACTATTTCAAATACTCAAATGAAAACTTCACATAGAAAAACCTTACTAAATACACTTGGAAAAAGAGTATGAGGATAAAAGTGAAGATACACTGCATCTAAATTAACCTGTTGGGGAGGAGCTCGCCGATTTTGATAACTTATGGGCCTGACTTCGTGTTACCATTGGTTGTGATATGGCATGTGATGCCTTCTTCTTTATAACTAATGTCTAACCTTCATTTGCAGATGTTGAGGTACTTGTGATGCCTATATTTCCTGGATTGTTTTGATCTGGAGATTCTGTTTTTTCTTCATTCGACACCCCAACATCATTAGCTTGATCTGCCCAACTAGTTGATGGTTGAGGAGAAGATTGGATTCGAAGTCCCTCACCAGAAACCCAAGGGGAAGACGCCTCTTTCTTCGACTTCTGATTAGATTCTGGGCTCGTGTCTAAAGATAACGAAGTTGGCTGAAGAGGAGGATTTGGCCGAGACAACTTTTTGTTGACTTGTGGAGGTTGTCAACATTCCTTTGAGATTTCTTGATGGTCATCATTTGATCCCACTGACCAAGTGTATTTTCGAGGCTTTCTATTCTTCTTGGGCCCTTTGGGACAATGGATTGCAAGATGTCTCGTTTCAAAACAAGATCTGCAACGCAAGGAAACTCTCTTATAGTCTAGTTTTTGAGTAATTTTTACCAGTAAGAATAACTTCAATTGAGAATCCTTTACCGAAGTCCATTTCCACGCAGATATGGGCAAAAGTGGAAGTCTTGTGCCTTGTAGTTTAACGACATGCATAGTGGAACTTTCCCAAAGACGAACTGATGGCTTCAAGAGTGGGTAAACCCCAAAAATGCAAGGGAAGGTTGGGAAGCCTCACCCAAACTGGAGCTAACGAGAGAATGTTAGTAGTTGGATTGAAAGAAGGAGTCTATGGTTTCATTCACAAGCCCGAGTTACCCCAAAACCACAGACCTGAGTTAAGAATCAGATCTCGATCTTCCTCAATGTCAAACTCAACAATGAAGAATCCTTTGGCACAAAGATGAATGAAATATTGTTGCTGCATAATAAGGATCTAGGTAGCTGAGATCCAACTGTTGAGATCAAATAACTTTCGTAAAAAACCATTGAAGCAACATACCAAACTCATGGATCTGTAGTATTTTTCCTCTTCATCAACATTTTGTCCCATGGGAATGACAAGGGCAGGGGATTTTTGAACCAGAAGAGATGAAAAGGAGCAGAGTCCCATTGAACAACATCTCGAAAAGAAACCCCAGACTATGAAGCTGAAAATCATCTGGATGTAGTGATGGAAGGAAAGGCCCCATAGCCTAGGGCACTCGCAGAGACTAACGCAATCGTGGGCATGGATGACAAAGAAGATAAAAACGAGTTGTAAACCTCGACCATACAGAGGCCGTGAGTGGTCAGGGTTAAACCCTAGCCATCACACACCAAGGGAAGAGCGACTCCATCACTTCGTCGAGTTTCATAATACTATAAATATTAGGCCATTATTTTTACTGAGCACCAGTGTGTATATTATACTAACAACACCAGTGCATACATTATATTTAGAGCCCCAGTGCATATATTAAATGTAAAGCACTGATGCATACTTTATATCTAGAGCCCCGATGCATATTGTAAACATGGGCACCTTAACATTTTGAAACAATAAATATTATTGTACGTTATGTAGTTTATGGAACAATGTTTTTTCTCAATAGTTCGCACTAGTGTGTTTGTATAATTAACGGGTACCGGTGTGTATGAATCCTCAAGACACACCACTTTCTATATTATGGCATGCACCGTCTAGTGAGTACATACGAATACAATGCATCGATATGTATATTATTCTAATTAATTGTTCTTTTTACAATTTTTCAATTAATCATCTCAAAATCAAATGTTTTTTTATAACAATATTGTTTTATATTTTTGTTATTTCATTTTGATATAGTGATTGCATTAATGCATTATCCAACAAATTACACCTTTGCTATTTGTAACAATGTAAATCATCTACATATTAATTATTCAACAACACAACATTTTACAACATTCGACAATGCAATAAAATAAGAAACTCATTTTATTATATATGAATAAGAGACCCATCATCATACAAAATGGGATAACATGAAGGTCCACAATAATCAAAATGAAACCAATATGTAATTCTTACAGTTATTGATAACATGTCCTCATGCAATTGGGACATTATGTCGAGTACAGTAAACAAAATCCTTGATTTTCACAGACAAATATTCTAAAACATACAACTTGTATTAACATTCAATTATATTGATTGTCAATCATCACTTGAACTATTGTCATCACTCAAGTTGTGTGGGTGCCTCATTTCTTCATCACTTACAGTTATTGGTAACATGTTCTCATGCAATTTGGACATTCTATCGAATACAATAAACAAGATCCTTGATTTTCACAGACAAATATTCTAAAACATACAATTTGTGGTAACATTCAATTATATTGATTGTCAGTCATCACATGAACTATTGTCATCACTCAAGATGTGTGCAAGCCTCATTTCTTCATCACTTGTAGGCGATATTGTACCTTGATAATTTAAACAAATATTTTCTTCATTGACTTGTTTTTTATGTTCTGCATGTTCATGTTCTATCTACACACATAGAAATTAAGTGTAATAAGTAAACTTACATTTATATATATAGTATAATATACATGATTGCGTAAATAAAAAAATGTACCATAACAATGAGTGATTCATAAACAATACACATGCTTCGAAGTCATGTTGCAAGTCGTGTATCAAAATCTCTTTTGTTGGCTACTCTCCATACTTTGTTTCATGCATGTTTAATACACCATGACAAAGCATAGTTGATATAATTAATATAAAAGTTTCTTATTGTTCCATTGGTTATAAAACAAGGGAAGTTAAGCAACATAGGTACTTACAAATTGTTCAATTAAACCTTGATACTTCAACATATACTCATAACCCTTACTTAACCCAATGTTGATCAATTCATTGGTTGGTTTTTCTTTGTATGCTATCACCTATTAGAAGACATCCATGGATGAGTATATATTAATTATTTAAATATAAAGATCGCAACAAATATGAAATCTTAAGTAAGGCAAAAAATGTAAGTAATCACAAACTTTGCAATCAACCTTTTTCTTCCTTGTTGTCTTGTCTTATGTGTCTAATGGGTTCGATTTTTTATTCTTTTTTGCAACAAAGCAATTGAAAATTAGTATTTCATACGATAATTAAATTTGATGTACCTAAAAGAATAAATAAATGATTACATACCTTTGATGCACGTTGTTGTTGGGATGCCTCCTATGACACAACTATGCTCATTTCTTTTATCATCTCCTTGTACATTTTTTTAGACATCCTTACTGACATGCATTGGCTTTCCCCTCACTTGTCGCTTAAGATTTTCATAATCTTCTTGAAAAACGAAAAAATAAAATATTTTTTTTTAATTGGAGATGAAAGTAAATATAGCAAAACAAATTAATTTGATGGTTTTTGGAACATATTATAGAAAAACATATTTAGTAGTAATACCTTTTAAATGATTCTTTTTTGTTATTGTAAGATTTTGCTATTGCAAGTCTCATGGGTCTCATTGACCATTACTCCATAAACTCTTCCTATAGTTTATGTATAACTTGATTCTTGGAGTCATTGGATTTATTTTTGTATTATAAGTGGAAATAACATATATATCTCTCAAAATCTTGTAAAAGAATTTGCCCCTCTCATTAACTTCAAGCACCACTCCAGTTGAATTGATGACCAATATGTCATCATCATTTACATCCTTCTTAAKTATTGTTCTCTTAGGACGACATTATGTTCCCTCGCTAGCAGTCTTTGCATAACATTAAAAAAATGTGAAATCGAGTATTTAAAACTTGTTAGCGATTGATGTTAAGAAGTTCATTTTTAGTAAATAGTCAAAGAAAAACTTCATGTTGATTACCTTTTGATCCACCTAATTCCTCTATTTGCAACATTTCCATAAAGTGTTTACACTCTTTTGCACTTAGATTGTGAACCATCTGGTCGAGTTTCTTCAAGTTTTTGCTTTGCATGACATGTATTAACCAATACACATCATTAATTTAAACCTACAAATAATTGAAATATATAACTACATTTTTTATTAAACTAAAAGAACTTGTCTCATTCTCTTGTTGGGATGAGCTACCATCATGCTTGCTACAATAATTTGTTTTCCTTGAACTTCCATCAGCCATATTTTATAATAATAATAATAATTTTTTTGTTTGTTAGAAATGTCTGTCACTTGCGGGGCCAACATTTCAACTGTTGGCTAAGAAATCACAACCCAGGGGCATCTAAGACGTCAAAATCACCCGAGGATTGCACCCAGCTTGGGCCACACCAACCCTTAACATGAATGGATTTTTGGGTGTCTCCTTCCGGCTAAGAACACCGTAAGGGTATTGAACTCAGGTCACCTAGAAAATGAAACCCACACCCTAACGAGATGAGCTAGTGATAATTGTCTTCTTTTAAATTGAAGGACATGGGGGTGGGTTTTGATCCACTTATGTGTGCACGAGACATCATTTAATATAATATATCTAGGTGAAACTAAATGTTCGACCACTACCTCAAGGTGTCCTCATGGCTCCAGGTTAAGCGGTCCTCATTGTAATCGAACCTTACCCAATAATAATAATAATAATAATAAAAATAAGAATTGTCAGATATATAAATTATGAAATAGTTTTACAAAACAATATGTTGGTGCATGTAATGAAATAGTATGACCTGGTGTGCTCAACACACCTATAAGCATCAATGTTCATTACTTCATATTGTGCACCTCCTAATTTGCACGCATATGACATTAAAATCATTAGTAATTATATTTTAAACTAATTGGTGTTGTTGACAAAAATATGAGCACTGGTGCAACATCACTGTATTGTGTGCACCATGAAAAAGTTTTTTGAAAAAAAAACTGATATCGACAAGATTTGAGATCCAATGCAATGAGTTATACCATTGCAATGGATACTAAACGCCCCATATACAAGTAAAAAAAAAACCTATAAAAATCTATAGATTAAACAAAAAGAAAATCCCCTTGTGAAATATAGAGAGGGGAACTGAGAAAAATAACAAGAAAGCTAGGGCTTCCAATACCGAAGGTAACTATGAAACTCTTGTGTTTTTTTTTAGAATGCATTCAAAATAGTTTGAAACGGATAGGGAGAAATTGAGATGATCAATAGAATGAAATCACAAACTTGAAATTTCTACTCTGCACATTTGTATGTGGCCTACGACGATCCCTTCCGAATTTGGCTCTTTAAAAAAATGAACCCACTCCAAAAACTTCGTTGGTAAATCTCCTTTGCACAAATCTCCCCTCTTAATTTTGCCAAAAAATAAAATAGTGAATAGTGTTTCCATTTATATACTTTTCGAAAATGAAATTCTCGCTCGTTTTTTCACTTTATGTTTTGGCGCATTGATGATAAACTCGAGCGTTGTTTTTTTGTAGATGCATTTTCGATGCATTATACACATTAGCTCACTTGTTTTTTTGATGCATTTTATACGTATAAAAGCACCGATGAAAAGTATACATTTGCAATTATTATTATTATTTTTCGCTATACATTCAATGAACTACACAATTTTAAGTGTCACGGTGCGTTATAAACCTACAAACGCACCAATGTCGATTTTATTGACGTAATAGAAATGCAAACATCCACAATTAAATTTTGCGGAGACAATAATGAAGCTGACACTACGGTGTTTTTTGTAATTTAGTGCACCGATGCCTTATTATATATAGCTACACTGGTGCATCTGTAACTAATTAAGAGCACTGATAATTTTTAAAATCCATTTCAAATTTGGTTTGAAGTTAGATTGTTCTATGCTTCCCAAACTTTCGTTTAAGAATTCATTCGCATATTGATGATGGTTTTGGATCAAATGTAGGGAAAAAATGTTATAATATCAAATAGCCAATTCTTCAAATTCTAGCTCATTCCATATAATTGCAAGTTCGCCAACTTCCCCCTCACCATTTGAAGTACATCTAGATTTTATTTATAATTCATTTATTTGATTGAATTTAAGTCATTTATGCACGTGCATTTGAATAATTGTTCATTGAATTTTGTAGGATCATCATTCTGGATCGAGTTCAAGTGCACAAGATATTCCAATAGTCCAAAAATGTTGCAAGCTCTTATCAGGAGAAAGATACCACATGCAAATGTTGATGAAAATGGGCAGTTGCTTTACCCTACTAATTGTAATATGCCATCTTCCAACAACCTATAGTCTGGGTCAACGATATTACACCATGAATTGGATCTCTTTTATGACACACCAATAGTATGTGGTTTTTCAATATGTAAATGGTTGAAGAAGAACCTTCGACATGTCACATTGTCCCATTATGTTAATGATCGACTGCCCAAAGTTGATGGTCTAATACCTCCCACTACGGTTAAGAATCCAATTGTTGATATAGAAAAGACATGCAGGAACACTTCCGTATTCTCCTTTTTTGAAAACTTGGAAGCTAGATCAACTAAGTTTCGTCTTAAATTGGCTAACCCATCTCCTTTTGTTGAGTCAATGGAGATTCCTAGTGAACTAAAGTATGATATCAATATTACCCAAAACATCTCTACTAGGAGATCCAAAAAGTTGTATGAGCTAAGAGAAAAATTGTCCAAGTACACACCAAAGTCCGTTCAATTGTTGGAAGGTACCAACGACTTCTCTCTTTCTATCCATTTGCAAAGTAAATACCAAACCTGTTACAATCGAGCTTTATATGGCGCTTGGTCGTCTTCCATGCATGTGCTCGATGTTGTAACCAAATTCTCTTTTTGTGGTAATAGTTATATGATTGCCATGTCTAAAATAGATGTGGGAAATCTTAGGTTCTTTATCCTTTCAGATGTATCTGTTCCTCCCAAGCAATCAATAACACTTATACCATATCGTGGTCCTCTTTATAGTAAGTCTGATTACTTGATTATTGTTAAATAAAACATAACATTTCCATGTATAGTATGTGCATGAATGGTTACGCTTCTGGAAACTTTAACAGGAAAAACCAATTATATATCGATGGTCCTCCACAAACTCATGGGAACATTGGAGGGTTCATAAATAGTTGTAAGTCCTCATTATTTAGTGCAAATTGTTCCTTCGATGAACACTCCAATGAAAAAGAGTTCTTTATGAAACGGAAGGCATCAAGATTTGTTGTTGTGCATGCAATACGTAGTTTGTCTCCTAGTGAAGAGTTGTTAATAAACCACAACTTTCGTAAACCGCCAATTGTTCGTCAAAAACACCTTGCATCGGGTCTACCTTTAGACGACCCCTTGGGGTGTAAGAAAAAGATGATTGAGTAATTGTGTTTTCGGATTTTCAATGGAACAAATGTAAATATATTGTTTAATTCAAGATTTGTTTTATAAAGTGGTTGGTTGCATGTCACAATCAAACTTAGTCTAATTGTTTTACGTTTTGGCCCTTTTCCCAAGATATTTTCTGTTTAATTTTGCCCGAAATCCGGCGAGAAATTGTTGGATATGCAAATTTGAGTGGTTAACTCTGTATAATACGAATGCCTCAAGGGTTTTTCATCACGCTTAATCAATATTTTCATTCAGAAATGCAATTTAAACAACAAAAATCGTGATTTCGTGCAGATTTATGTTGCCAAATTTTGTCGAAAAAAAGAAAAAAATGTAGAACAATTAGACAACGTCGTTACAATCATTATATCAAAGATGAGACTAAGCCCTATAACATCTACACATGGACCTTCTATTTTATTTTATTTATTGAGTTTTGTTACTATTTTTTATATTTTTTAATATTAATATAAAATTAATTTAATTTAATATTATTTTAACTTTAACAAATTAATTATTTTCTTCACTAACCAAATCTAATATTTTGCATTTCCTTATGAGAAGAGTCATAAAGTTGGTGATAGAGCAAAAAATCATTAAGTCATTTAAATCAAATTACATATATTAAAATTCATTATTATTAATGATTTCGTTTTCATATTTGATAATTATAATATTTTTTAAATTCATATTTTCTTTGGTTTGTTAATGTGGCCGAACCTGTTGGCATCGGGATTAACCTGTGGCTTGAGAAATCGCGACTCAGGGGCATCTAAGACGTCAAAATCACCCGAGGATCACACCCGACCTGAGCCACACCAACCCTTAACATGGTTGGATTTTTTGTCCCCGCAGGTTTCGAACCGGTGACTTTTCAACACAGAGTGGCTTGTTATCACACGGTTTGTAGGAAAGGTCTAAAGAGCTTGAGTCAGGGCTTGAAACCGGCGTAACAGGAGCTTCCCCACCCACTATCACCTCGATGGGGCGCTCTTTCTATTTAGGAGGGCTAGTCCAAGGGAGACGTCCCTAAGCAATCTGGTTTAAAGGAGGGCTAAAGGGTAATGGACCAAGTCAAAGAAGTTCCCTTTCACAGATTGCTGCCCAAA
>SNQJ01S0059364.1:23210-38189 GCA_010110895.2 Picea sitchensis
TGGAATAAGGCCCTTATTGTCCTCCCTTTGTTATGGTAAAGTCCTTGAGACCCATTCCTACTATGAAAAAACTCATTATTATACCCATATCCTACTTATATGACAAATATTCACTTTAAAGGAACTATGTTGTAGTTTGAGGCCTTCATCATGGCCTATTAGATCAAGAATATTAACTTAGGTCCTAATTCCCTCGACTTCTGACCCAACTATGGCCAAGTCTCTAGTACCCATACCTAATGCATAAAACCTTCTAATGGCATCCACATACCACTAATTATCATGCACATTATCAAGGCATTGAGACCCATCCCCATTATCCAAGGAATTATAGGAGAAACCATGTTCCACTTGGAGGATATGGTAATATTAATATTAAAATTGCAGCCTAAAATAATTTTTTTATTTATTTTTAAATAAATATTGTTCGTCGCAATTGCAACAACAACTCAACTTGCTACGACAATTTTTCTATATAACCAACGAAAAGTTTTCATTGCACTTGCGACGACCACTAAACTTGTTGTGACAATTTTTCAATATGACCAACGAAAAGTTGTCATCGCACTTGCGACGACAACTTAACTTGGTGCGACAATTTTGTTATATGACCAATGAAAAGTTGTCGTCGCAATTATGACGACAACTAAACTTGTTGCGACAATTTTGCAATATGACTAACGAAAAGATGTCGTCGCCCTTGCGACGACAACTTAACTTGTTGTGACAATTTTTCTACAGAAACAACCAAAGTGATCGTCGCAAAGGTCATCGCAATTGAGACGAAAAGTTGGTTTCACATTGTTTACCTTTATGGTCATATTGGCGACAATATTTCTTTGTTTGTCACAATTTTCAGAAGTTCCCTAGGGTTGTCGCTCTTGCAAGGTTAGTTCAAGTTCGTCGAAACTACCACGTGCGATAAAATGATGTTTCAGAGACTCAAGATTTGTCTCAATATCAATGACATAACATCGCAAGAGCATCGAAATTGTCGTTACAAAATGACCCAAATTTGCTAGTGTGGTCCTGAAGAAATAAGGTTCTTAGAGAATGTGTCATGAGTTCTGTTCCCTCAACAAACTTACCATTAAAGACAAATTTCCCATTCCTGTCATTGATGACCTCCTGGATGAATTGAGTGGCGCCCAATTCTTTACTAAAATTGATCTTTGTTCGTGCTACAACCAGATACATATGAAAGAGGAAAACATTCCCAAGACTACCTTTAGAACTCATGAGGACCACTATGAGTTTTTAGTCATGCCCTTTGGCTTGTGTAATTCCCCCTCCACCTTCCAAAGCCTCATGAATCAAGTCTTTCATCATTTTCTCTATCATTTTGTCTTAGTTTTATTTGATGATATTCTCATCTATAGCAAGAACTGGGCAGAACATCTTGCTCATGTGGATCGAGTTCTCCATCTACTCTCTCAGCACCAACTTTTCCTGAAACAGTCTAAATGTTCTTTTGGCACCTCAGAAGTAGAGTACTTGGGTCATCTGGTTGGCAAGGATGGCGTTAGGGTGGATCCTAAAAAGATTGAAGCTATGCAAGACTGGCCTCACCCAAAGACTCTCAAAATCTTGCATGGATTTCTGGGCTTAACAGGCTATTATCGCAAGTTTGTTAAGAATTACGGAAAGATTGAAGCACCTCTCACTACTCTCCTAAAAAAGAACTCTTTCACTTGGACTCCAGCTGCTGCTCAAACTTTTCAAACCTTGAAGATGGCCATGTGCACCACTTCAGTCCTGTCCCTTCCTAATTTCACAAAGACCTTTGTCTTGTAATATGATGCTTCAGGGAAAGGAATTGGTGTTGTCCTTATGCAAGAGGGTCGGCCTTTGGCCTTTACCAGCAAACAACTATCTAAAATAAATATGGGCAAATATATCTATGAAAAGGAAATTTTGGCTATCCCGCATTTCGTTGATTTGTGGCACCCTTATCTATTAGGGCAACACTTCCAAATTAAGATAGACCATCAAAGCCTCAAGTATTTTTTGGAACAACGCATTTCCTCCCCGGAGCAACAAAAATGGGTAACTAAGCTATTTGGATATGATTATGAGATCATTTACAAGAAAGGCAAAGAAAATGTGGTTGCAGATGCACTTTTCCGCAAATATGAAGATGAAGGATCCCTTTTTTCTCTTTCCTTCATTGTACCAGATTGGCTCCAAGTTGTTCGCCAGGAATGGCTACAAGATCCCAAAAGTTTGCAGCTGATCCAAAAATTGCAGTCTAGTGCTCCAACTCCCCCAGGGTACTCTTGGCTCCATGATGATATTTGATACAAAGGTCGTTTGTATTTAAGTAAACAATCAAAGCTTAAATCCACGGTACTTTTTGAGCTTCATGCTACACCGACAGTGGAGCACTCCAGGTTCACCAAACCCTATGATAAGGTCAAACGTTCTTTTTTCTGGGATGGTATGAAACAGGACATTCGCAATTTTGTGGCCAAATGTGATGTGTGTCAATGCAACAAGGGAGAAACAGTCAAATCTCCAGGCACACTACAACCACTCTCGATTCCACTTGTTATTTGGAAGGACATCTCTATGGATTTTATTACAGGCTTACCCAAATCAGGAAATAAATCAGTCATCATGGTGGTTGTTGATCACCTTTCCAAGTATTCTCATTTCAGCGCTCTTCAACACTCGTTTACAACATCCACGGTGGCTCAAATTTTCATGGATCAGGTCTTCAAGATCCATGGCATGCCACACTCTATGGTTTCTGATCGCGACCCCACTTTCACAAGTAATTTTTGGCAAGAAATGTTCAAGCTACAAGGCACCCAATTGCATCTCAGTACAACTTATCATCCCCAGACTGATGGTCAAACAAAAGTTGTCAACAAGTGTTTGGAAACATATTTGAGGTGTTTTGCCTCGAAAAATAAAAATCAGTGGGCTCAATGGTTACCCCTAGCTGAATGGTGGTACAACACTTCATACCATACAACTACACACATGACTCCTTTTGAAGCGGTATATGGACAAACGCCACCTTCAGTTCTCTCATACTTACCGGNAGTGGGCTCAATGGTTACCCCTAGCTGAATGGTGGTACAACACTTCATACCATACAACTACACACATGACTCCTTTTGAAGCGGTATATGGACAAACGCCACCTTCAGTTCTCTCATACTTACCGGGTGTCTCGAAGGTCCTAGCGGTTGACCAAACACTTACACTTCGAGAGGCTATTCTCCATACCCCCAAAGATAATTTGGTCATGGAACATAATCTCATGAAGAAACAAGCATATCAAGGTCGCTCTGAACGTCAATTTGAAGAAGGGGATCAAGGGTTTCTTGACCTGCAACCTCACAAGCAGAATTCCATCAAGGCCAAGCATTGTCAGAAGCTAGCACCCAAATTTTATGGTCCTTATACAGTTCTCAAGCATGTGGGAAATGTGGCCTATCAATTAGCTTTTCCCAATCATTCAAAGCTACATCCTATTTTTCATGTTTCCTTCTTATAGAAGGTGATCAGAACTAAGTTCCAAATTCAAACCAACCTTCCTGAGTTATCTGAAGAAGGATCCATTTGGCTACAACCACAAGCAGTTTTGGACCAGCGTGAGCATCGCCTACGTCAGAGAACCATCAAGGAAGTGTCAATCCAGTGGAAAGATACAACTCCAGCAGATGCCACTTGGGAATCAGCTAGCATTCTGCAGCAATTTCCACATCTCCAGCCTTGAGGACAAGGTTGTTTTTAAGGGGGGGGACATGTTAGGGTCCTAACCCACACATAGGTAGAACAATATATTCGGATGTAATAAAGGTCAATATTAATAAGGCCTTGCAATAAAATAGAACAAGTCGAATGTAAGAAGACCTAATAGAAGCTTCCACTTCTAGAAGGATCTTTCTCTAGATGCTTCTTTTGATAGACATATTTAGTATAAATAGGAGTCGAGGTTATGAGAACCCTAGCTTGGAGANAGAACAAGTCGAATGTAAGAAGACCTAATAGAAGCTTCCACTTCTAGAAGGATCTTTCTCTAGATGCTTCTTTTGATAGACATATTTAGTATAAATAGGAGTCGAGGTTATGAGAACCCTAGCTTGGAGATTATTGTAATAGAGCTCTACTGGACTGAAGATTTCCCCCTCGAAGAGGCCTATGAACATTGCTCTCAGAATCAAAGTCCTATTTCTGTTGTTATTCTCATATCATTTTAGTGTTATTATGGTGATTATTCTAGTTATATAGTTGTTATTCTGCCATTTCTAGCATTTTATTTCTGTTCTGCATACTTTTTATATTTGGTATATTACAGTGACCCTGCAAACATGACCTTTTAGAATCAAGGTGGATTTCAGTAGAGAGATTAGGTTTGAATGCACAATGGTGTCCCACTTGCGACTTTTTCATTTCTAAATTAAGGAAGGTGCATATTGACCTCACGAAGGTAGAGGATGAGTTGGTATAGATGTATAACACGTTGGTTGTTTTGTACTCGGTGAAACATGGATATCATGCTATGATGAATGAGGATGAAAATGCCTAGGCCTAGTGGTATAAAAAATTATGGACACTTCAGGGCTCATAGAAGAGTATTGATGTTTTCTAGCTTGTTCTAAAAAAATGAGTTCTAACTTAGGACAAAATTCATACTAGAGGCAAGTAGGGGTTGGGTATGTGTTACCTTTGTAAATGCTCCATAGAAACAAATTTTCATATTTTCCTGGAATGTTCCTTTTCTCGTCATGTTTTCCTAGAAATAGGAAATCAGTTGGGATTGTCTTCTTTATGGGAAAAACCTACTTTGGTTGACTACTTTCATGATTTTTCCACCAATCCTATGGTGAAAGAGATAATGATTCTCCTTCCTCTGGTATCTTGGGGTATCTAGTTATCTCGAAATTCTTGTATATTTTAGGACAAATGGCTTCCCCCTTTCACATTACTCAACAAGTTTTGTGAATGTTGTCTCTTTGTAAGGGTTGTTGAAAATCCAAGAAATCTCGGGTTATTGACTCTGTGGTCATAAATAAGCATATCACCTAGTTTTTTTTTATGAGGCTTTTCAAGAACCGGCTAGAAATTGTGGTTTTGGTTTTACTCTCTATTTTTTAAATTCCCATTTTATTTCTAGAAAGGCCTCTCTGGGTGTGGGAACAGACAATCAAAGTGATCTCAACGCATTGTATGGGCTTCTCAAATGTGTAGTAAATTGGGGAGTGGATGAGTTGTAGGTCCTCAATGAATCTAAGCTTGTGATTGATTGGATGAATGAGGAATCTCAGCTTGATAATATAGTGCTTGCTCAACTTGGTCATGGATTGAAGTTAATCTCAAATACTTTTAGCTAGATCAATTACATAAATATATATAGATAACACAATTATATTGTAGACTCTTTGTCTAAGGATACTCTAATGTTGAATAAAGGTCAATTAATCCTTGGGGAATTTCTTGATGGACAGGTGATCTCCAAAAGAGATGATTTTTTTCATGCCCTGTAAGGCAATTTGAGTCACCTTGTCTTACTGTTTTGGTTTTCTTTCAAAATTCTAACCCATTGTAGGTAGATGCTCTATGTCTCTTTATAGTAAAAAAACTTTTGTTTTCACAGTTATGGATTTCCCTGAGAGTTTTGTTTTTTGGCAGTCTACACATACGCCTTTTTTTCCAGTGCTATCACGCCTTCAAATTATATATTTTCTTTTCTTTTTTTCCCTTATGAAATAGAAGCTATGTTTTTTTTTGGAAAAAAAATATTAAAAAAAACTTAAATTCATTTTCCTAGATTGAGGGAGGCGTCGATTTTTTTTTAATTATTTTATGAATTATATAAATTTTTTTAATTAAAATAAAAAATTGTGTTTTTTTAGTTTGGTTTATTTTTGTTTTCTCCTCTACTTTTCAAAATTACTATTATTTTTTATATATTTTTATGATTTTGTTTATATTGGTGCTAGTTTTTAAGGTTTCTATTTGTAATGGTATCAGTTGTCAGGCCATGGTTTCAAACAAGTTTTAATTTTGACCTTGAAAAGGAACCAATATTATCATTTTTTGATTTGGGAGTTGATTTTAAGGTTTTTGTTCGTGATAGTACTAGTTGTCTAGGCCACAGTTTCAATCAAATTGTAGTTTTAACCTAAAACAAATAGGTGCTACATGGAGCATAAATTTTTGATAGGGAGTTGGTTTTAAGATTTTTTTCTGCAACAATATTGATTGTGAAAGTCATAGTTTCAAACAAGTTGTTATTTTAACTCCTTCCCCCCTTGAAAAAAAAATTGGCACTACTGGTAGCACTAATTTTCAATTTGAGGGTTGATTTTGGTCTTTTTGACACAAAAATGTGGTTTTTTAGGGATAGAGTTTTCATTTTGAGGTCACAATGCTCGTCAAGTCAATAATTTTTTTTTTTTAAGTAAGATTGTATAAAATTCTGTCAAAATCAGAGAGTACAAAAAACTACCATAGTTCCAGGCTGTAAACATTGAGCTACCCCTGAGAGGAAACCAGCTCAGCCAACTGAACCACTACATAACTTAAGTCTTAGACATCAACTGACATAGAGAGAGTCCAAAATTCTGGCCCCTAACGACGGTTGTTACAACAGTGTAAATTGGAAACATAACAATAATAACCATAGACATTTGCAAGAGAGGTGGCCATGCACAAAATAAAGCAACAAAGACTCCCGGACATATCACTGATATGGGATGTAGGGCGGCTACGTGTCCATGAGGAAGGCGTCGAATGTCGAGTCCGCAAGAGGAGACAACTCCTCCTTGACTAGTGTCACATCCAGTTGCATGGCATCCTCCAACTGTGGTGTCACGTTCCCCTCTTGTTCAACATCCTCCAGATGGGATGGAAGTCCCTTCTCCCCATGTTCTGGCTCGGCATGGTCCAACGTTTCCAGTGAGGGAGAATATGCCAACAATGGTGTCGAAGTTGTTGGTTCTTGGGCTCCCTCTGTAGGGGGTTGAAGAGCACCCTGCATTGCCAAGATCAAATGTAGGAGTTGAGAGGTCTTGCCATCCAGGGTCTTCAGGTGGAATCAGAGGTCATCCACATCCCGACGTAAGTCGAATACAAGTCTATGCAGCAGTGCAAGGCCCATTTTCCATTCACAGTCTGTATTAGCGTTAGAGCCAGCTCGAGAGTGGTGTTGCAGACATGAATTTTGGCTGGCTTCCTGACCATCCATATGAAATCGAGCATCGAGTGGCGAGGCTTGAAGTGATTGGGAGGCCGGAGATTTAGGAGGAGCCAAAGGGCCTGGATGTGAAGTAGAGGCCGAATTTTTGGAAGGTCCTGGGTTGTAATCCAGTGGGGTCGCTGAGTAGTCCAACCCCTCCATTTTGTTGGCAAGGGACATGGAGAGAGGTGGGAGGTTGGATGGAGTTTGGGTCGACTACACCAGGGAGGAGGACGAGGTGGCCGATGAGGAGGATAAATGGGAGGGAGTGGGCAGGATACCAAGCAGGGTTGGCTTGGCTTCCAGGCTGACTCTCGTAGCTTGGGCATGTCTGAAACACCGGGAGAGTAGAAATGAACCAAGAACAGTCCGGGAGAGGGCGATAATAGACCAAGGAAAGGATTAGCAGGAGGCCAAGATCTGGAGAAAACAACCACGAGGGAATGAGCCATCTGGAGCCCCTGGTGCAATTCAAATAACTTGAGGAGATGGTGCAATTCCATAAATATCTGCACACACAGAGTAAAGGCCGAGTGAGGGTGTTGGTCCATCATATGGAAGGTAAGGCAAAGCAGGGAGAACTGATAGTAATGGTGCCTTGTCTCAAGTGAGATGAAGTTAAAGGAATGAGGCAGGTGGGAGGGAGGGGCACGCAGTCATCACGTGGTTGATGCCACGGAGGCTCTCTCTTGGATTCTCCACTCGATGCTTGTTCTCCACTAGCACCCCATCTGGGGGATTATCGATGGTGAGAGATTTTTTCTGGCATATATGAAAGATGGGGTGCATCTAATGGGTGGGGGCCTGACAGAGAAGATATGGTCCCTTTTCTTCTACCCCAATATTGGCTAGATCGCTCGCAATATGATTGGATTTTCTTCTAACATGAGAAGGGATGAGAGCTTGACCAGGTTGGAGGAGAGTTGCAATTGTTCTTATACCATGAGAGAGGTGCCAACAGGGCAAGACTTTCTCTGGGTCTGCTCCATTCACGATTTTCTGGAAGAGGTTGAGGATGACTTGAGAGTCTCCTTCCACTATAAGTTTATTGAAGTGGTACTTTGAGGCCAATTGTAGCCCTATGGTTAGCCCCGAGAGTTCTGCAGCAATGTTGGTAGTGTGTCCTAAATTTCTTGCTGTGAGGAGGAGAATGCTTCCCTAATGATTACGGAACACTGCCCCAAACCCTGTTCCTCCTGGGTTTCCTTTGGAGGCTCATCAAAATTGATCTTAATGAAGTCGAGAGGGGGGGGGCACCAGTGGGAAGGGTTGTCCCCTCGAGAGGAAGGATAAGGAGGAGGGGGCAGACTTTGGTTTTTGCTGAGTTTTCAGTTCTTCATAATACTTTGTTCCTGGGTAGGGCAGATCAAGTCTGCCTCAGTCCAATGCTACAAGATGATTGTTTCTGTTATATTGTGGCAAATCTGGGTCCAACCGTGGTGTCAATCCTTCTGGGTGTTTCTGAATATTCTTTTGTTTATTTCCTTCCAAAGTTTCCAAAGGATAAACTTAGGGAGAAACTTCCAGATGAATTTTAGGATTGGTGACTGAAAGGCTTCGTCTCTCCATGCTTCAATGGTATTGCTAATGCTGTCCCTTTGGAGACCTAAGGTGCGCATTATGGTTGCATAATGGTCCCAAACTTTGGTGCTATAAGGGTAGGTGTTAAGAAGGTGATTCATAGTTTCTTCCTCTGCCAAGCAGAGATGACAAATAAAAGGTCTTGTGAATCCCCTTTTTGTTAGGTTCTCCCAGGTGAGAATACTACCATGAGCCACCATCCATAAGAAAGTGATTACTTTAGGCCAGTGTTTTAGGGACCAGATTTTGCGCCAGACTTCCCTTGGTGGGGGTGGATTCAAATTATCCTTTAGACCATAGGCCTCTTGGATGTTAAAAGTACCTCTTGGAGAGCTTACCCATTGAAGGATGTCCTCTCCTTGCAGTATGGTAATTTTTTGTTCAGTGGTCATTTTGTGCCAAGGTTGGAGGTCCACCTGTGCCTCGACATGTAGGTCTTCATTGTTGGATTTCTAGTATCTCCAAGTGGAATTTGTGGGGTTATCCTTCTAGTAGTCTGCCACTATTGTCAGACCTACATGAGTTGTTGGAGGAAAGAAGGTAATGGACCAATCCTCCTGCGCTAAAACTGGTAGTTGTTTACAGGAATCATTCTAGAAGAGAGCAGTCTGACCGTTTTGAATTTCCCAAAAGGCATAGTTGACTATCAGGTGGAGATTTTTCCTGTCTGTTTTCCAAATCAAGGAGCCCAGGGTGTCTTCATTCCAACGAATGAGATTTCATTCTGTTGTATTGTGGGTATACTTTCGTCGCCAAATCCTAGCCCAAAGGTCCTGAGGTCTTTTCAGCCATCTCCACCAGATCTTGGCGCTGAGTACTTTGTTCAAAATAGAGGGATCTCTGATTCCTAGACCCCCTTGAATCTTAGGTCGACATAGCTTATCCCAAATGATCAGAGAAAATTTATTTCCTACTTTAAGTCTCTGCCAGAGGAATTTATTTGCAAATCTTTGATGGCATTGAGGATGGAGGCTGGGGCCGCAAGAGCCAAGAAGGTATAGATAGGTAGATCTTGCAGGACAGATTTGAGGAGGATAAGGTGACTTGGGATCTTGAGTGCGTGGTAGGTCCAAGAGGAGAGTATTTTTGAAAAGGAGGTAAGGAGGCCTTCCCAGGAGTTGTTTCGAAGGACTTTGTCAAGGAGAGGGATGCCAAGGTAATTGGACAAAAGGGAGCTTCGAGTGAAACCCAGGATGTATGAGATGTGGAGCTGAATCGAAACAGGAGTATTGAAAAAGAAGAACTAGGGCTTGTCCTTGTTTATGTCCATCCCCGAAGCTTCACACAAGGTATTGATGATTGAGATAAAAGTGAGTGCCTCTTGGACTGTTGGGGAGTCCATCATCAGAGTGTCATCCAAAAATTGGCTATGAGATATCAGGGGGTTGATGCCATGCAAAGGCATCCCTTTTAGTGTCATGTTTGTCACCGCGGCCTTAATGGAGCGACTGAGTCCTTCTGCTAGAATGATGAAGAGGAAAGGAGAGAGGGGGTCCCCCTGCCTGATTCCCCTAGTAGGAGAGAAGGACGAGAAGGAACTTCGTTGATAAGGATTGAGAAGAAGGTAGAGGAGGTGAGGTTCAGAATCCAAGCAACCTAGGAGGGGTCGAATCCAAAGGCTAGGAGCATAGCCCACATATAGTCCCAGCTTAATTTATCAAAATCTTTGGAAATATACAACTTTAGGAGCATACCTGGAGTTCGGGTCTTCTGAAGAGAATGAATGACTTCATGGGTGAGAATGACGTTGTCTAGGATTTGTCTACCTTCCACATACCCTGATTGTTTCGACGATATGATGAAGGGAAGGAGGGGCTTGATCCGTCTTGCTATCACCTTGGTTAAGAGTTTGTAGATGATGTTACAAAGGGTGATCGATCGAAATTTCTTAGGATGATTTACCCGCTCTTCTTTGGGAATGAGAGTAAGGAAAGTCGTATTAAGGGCTAGGAGGACCTATATGGAGAGTCTGGAGTCTTCAATGATCTCCCATACTTCCTCTCTGAGCATTGGCCAACAGTGATGAAAGAAATCTGACATGAAGCCATCTAGTCCTCGGGATTTTCCCTTGGGGGTATCCTGGAGAGCCTGATCAATTTCCTCGAGCCTGATGGGTTGAAGTAAGGCTTCATTTTGTTCCTCAGATATTAAGGAGGGTATGTGCTACGTGATTTGTGTTATAGCTTGAGATTTGTCTCTCTGGGGCTCCGACGGGAGGTTTTGATAATAGTTAACCAATTCTTCTTCCATTTCCTCATGAGTGTGGATGACTTGCACGTGATCTGGAATGAGTTGTGTGATATGGTTAGCATTCCTTCTTGGATGGTGGACCTATGGAAAAACTTGGTATTTCGGTCTCCCTCTTTGAGCCATTGGATACAGGATTTTTTCCTCCATAAGATTTCTTCTTGAGATTTTCTTTCCTCCATATTTTGCCTGAGTGCTTCTTCTTGTTGTTTGAGGAGTTCAGTTAAACCCATGTTCCAGATTTGACTTTGAACAGTGTTCATTTGTTTTGTTAGTTGTCTTTTGGCCTCGAAGATGTTTCCAAAAGTTTTTTTGTTCCAATTTTTGGGTTTCTGTTGAAACCGGTACATCTTGGAGCTAGTGGAAATGACAACCTCCTCCCACCAGAAGTGGGCATTCTGTTGGAAGTCAGGGTGGTTGATCTAGAACTGCTCCAATCTGAAGGGTTTGCAACTTGGAGTTGTCAGGATATCCAACCAAAGTTGGATAGGCCAATGATCAGATCCGTGGACATCAAGGATTCTCGCTTCCAGAGATGTGCCCTCCAGCAAGAGTGACTCAGAAAGGAGGAAGCGGACCAATCTGCAGGCTATTTGGTGTGATCATGTTCTACGATTTGTCCAAGTGAAGGTGCCATTGTATTTGTCTGGGTCTACGAGGCCTAGGTTGTCGATTTGGCACTGAAAGTTTCCCGAATCAGCTTCGAGTCATCGCATACCTCGTCTTTTTTCATCTAGGTTGCATATCATGTTGAAATCAACTCCCAGGATCCATATGTTCCCTGCTGTGATAGTGGCTTGATGCTCTAGGCTGCGAAGGAAGGTTTGTTTTTCCCTTGAGTTGGTTGGTCCATAGACATTGGTTAAATAACCTAGCTTATTGGAGCCAATGAGTCGGTAGGCCACCATGATGGACCATTTGGTCATGAAAACATATTCCAAAGTGACCGATATTGGGTTCCAAAGGAGATCCAACCCCCCTGCTGCTCTCATGGCCGCAGTGTAAATGCCTCGCCCTTGCTTCCAGCAGCTGGGGAGTATCTTGTCCATCTCTTCTATGGCGCATTTTGTTTCCTGAAGTAGCATTATATCTGCTTTTTCCGCAATGAGCATATTTTGTAGTAGTCTCTATTTACTATGACCTTATAGTCCCCTTATATTCCAGGAGATGATCTTCATGAGGAGGGGTGNGAGGTGGGAAACTATCAGATATTAAATGTATATGACCTGAGTTGACCATGAAGTTTCCTATCTCCTGGATGAGCTTGTTGGTGGATTTCCTCCCTCTTTTCTTTTCATCCTTCTGAGGTTTACGTTGTTCTTTCGGCATATTTCCCTAGATTCCTAAGCTTGCATTAGATCTGGCAGTGGAGCCGACTGATGAGTTGAGGAAAATTTTGTGCACTCTTCTCAGTTGATCAGGTGGGATGGTAAAGAGTTTGTGATGTGTGTAGGCATGTTCCAAATGCTCCAGGTCTACTCTGGCTAGATCTTGCTCATCCAGTTCCATTTCTACATCTCTGTCTTCTGCCTCTGAGGGTTCCAGGGCTGCAGCAGTGGAGCTGGTTGTGGGGATGGGTTGGGTAGGCACTTGGGTTGCATTTTATTTCTCTTTTGCTGGATTGGGGGGTGTTCTATCTGAGGATGGGGCTTGCGAGGCTTCCAAGCCTTCTGGTTGTTGTTGCAATATCCTGTATTGGTTGCTTGTGGTTGGTTCTTTGACGAGTTGGGTTGTTGTTTGCTTTCCTCCTTGTCTGCGCTTTCCCATTGCTGGTATGAATCCTTGTTTGTCTTTGATTGCATCTGGGTTTCCCTCCTTGCTAGGCGTATTGAGGGGACAGTCCCTGAAGAGGTGCCTGTGCTCATGGCACTTTTGACATCTGAATAGAATGTGTTCATAATCGATGGTTTGCATCTAGTCTTCATCCTGGTATTCCAGAAAAATAGATCCTGGTAGCGGCTTTACGATGTTCATATAGACACATATGTGTGCGTAGGAGGTATACCTTCATTGCTTGGTGGCTTCTGAGGATTTGACGTACACTCCTATTGTATTTCCTATGCCTGCCAGGACCTCTTCTAGCCAGAACTCCTATGGCAAGGAATATAGCCTCAGCCAGACTGGGGTGTGTGAAAATTCCTCCAGTTCAGGGTTGAATTTGTCCAGAATCTCAGAAAAAGACCCGTCGAGTTAAAGAAATATGGGTCGTTGTCAAAGATTCAATTTTTGTCTTCTAGGTTATGCAGGATTATGGTAAAAAAAACCTTGGAGCCTAGATGCAGATCGAAGTGACCTTTGGGATTCCATCATTGATATATCCATTTTACTAGTTCCTTCTCTAAGGGCCAGAGCCCTAAAAAAATTCTGATTAGAGCATAGTCTCTCATGTATTGCTTTTGTTCCTCAATCTGAGGTGTGCTTATAATGTATTTCAAGGCTTGTAGTGCTTGTGGGATGCATTTCCCTGGTACCCAAGGTCGAGTTGTACTTGCAGCTGGTGTAGCTTTCCTTGAATCTATGTCCATGTCTCGGTCTTTGAATGTCCCCTCAGAAATGAGCTATGGTCTAGGATCTGGGGGAGGTTCGAATGTTGGGCGCTTGGAACTGCCTCCCTTTCTTCCTTGAGCAGTTGCATCGTTGTAGGAAGGGCCTCCCGGCCCTCCCTTACTTGGGAGCATTGTTCCCCTGCGGGGCGACATGGTGCACCAGATTAGAAGTATCCCTAACGTCCCTAGCGCCTGTAATGCTCTCCAACCATTTGTCCTTGCAAATTTTCGTCAAGTCAATAGCATTATTAACCATCATGTCGAGAAAAAAAACTAACGAATCAACAATAGCTAAGTCAAACATCAAGAACTCCAACACGAACAAGTTCACCAACAAGATGACAATAATAAACACAAATGGATAATAAGAAAGTTAAATATAAACACTACATGAAGCTTGGGTTTGAAGAGTATAATTAACGGTTACTATATGCAAAATAGAGTTTTAAATCATTGTAAGATAAAGGGATTAAAAACCAAATTGTAAGATAAAGTGATGGAAAATGTCAATTTTTCTTCTTCAACACCCACATAAATATCTGAGCTAACATTCTTCGAAATCTAGATTTTCAAAGAGGCAGTTGGCTCTTTAAGCACCTAAGGGTCCCCTTTATCGAAAATTCAGGTAAGAATGTTTTGTGCAGAGAACTTATAGTTCTCAAGTTAGAAAAGGATGGACCTTCTGTTTTCTCTCTTGCAACATGGGTTCTTCTAATCAAATTAGTCGTTCATTCCATGCCTCAATATCATTTCTCAGCCTTGGTTGTGCCTACTAAAATTATCAAAGGCCTCCAAGGAGATCTCCTTTTGGAGGGTTGAATAAAAAGGAAAAACGGGCTTTGGTGGTATGGAATAGGATCTGGTTACCCAAATATTGACCTAGGGACATAGACCTTCAAGTTATAAGTAGGGCCATGGTAGGGAAAACCTAATGGAGATTGCATTGGGCATGGTTTGACTCATGCAGACAGTCAAGGTTGAAAGGGGGATGGGCTATTTTCCACCAGTGATCAAATTTGAATGGTGGGTTCTAATTTTGGTGAGAAGGGTATATATTCATGCACCCTTCCACAATGAAAAGTTCCCAGAAAAATTGTATTTGAATTGACAACAATAACTTAAGTACACACTTCATAAAAAAATATGTTAAATAAAATATTACATTTCCAATCAAATTTATCTCTAATAGAGAAATAAGTAAATCCAAAATTATTAGTGTCAGATGGTGACTTTATACAAGATCCTAAAAAGTGAACATAAATAATGCAGTAAATATAGTTGTTAAAATGCATAATTTTGGAGGTAAAATTGTTTTCTAAATTTAACAACACCATTATGTGAGTCAAAATTTATTATTAAAAAACTGAAGATTGGATTTGTGAGTCAAAATTCATTATTAAATAACCAAAAATA
>SNQJ01S0059364.1:51750-80884 GCA_010110895.2 Picea sitchensis
AACGTTTCCATCTTAATGGTTTCAGGGGATAGGAATCTATGGCTTTCTTTTCAAAGCTTTCCATGTAAAGGTTGGCAACGATGGGGGAAAGCGGAGAGCCCATGGCCATGCCACTAGTTTGCTCATAGAATTCACCTTGGTAGTTGAAGAAAGTGGAGCGAAGACAAACCTCCGCTAGTTTTGTTGTTACTGGATCAGCTACCTCTTGGATAAGAAGGATGGCTTCATTAAGAGGTATCTTAGTGAAAAGAGAGACAACGTCAAATCTTATGAGGGTGTCATTTGGTTCCAAAATCTCATTTTTAATGGTGTTAATGAAGTCTTTAGAGTCTTTAATGAAGGAGTCGGTGTGACCTACTAGGGGGCCTAGAATCTTAGCAACATATTTGGCAAGCTCATAGGTGGGTGATCCTATCGTATTGACTATCGTTCTGAGAGGGATTCCTTCTTTATGGATTTTTGGTAGGCCATAAATTCTCGGGGTGATCTCATTGGTGGGAAGTAATCTCTTTTTTGTCTTCTCATCTAAGTTGGAGCTATTTATGGTTTTCTTTACTTCTTTTATTATCTTTTTAATGGGGTTCTTTGGGATCTTAATATAGCTACCACACGAAAGGTGTTCATTCATTTTCGTGATGTAGTCTTCTTTATTCATGATGACTGTGGCACCACCCTTATCAGCTTTGAGAATAATTAAGTTTGTGTTATTTCGGAGGTTCTTAATAGCTAATCGTTCTTCTTTGCTAATGTTGCTTTTAGGAGGTTTCACTCAGCCAAACGTAGTTCTTTCACCCGCCTCGTCACTATTTAGTAAAGGCTCTTCTCTTACTATTTTCTCAGACTTTTTTGTCCTGATGATGGATCCTGCTATGGATCCGAAACGTCGACGACAAGATGTCATCAACACTGTGGATCTTCCGACAAATCCTGTACATATTTCTAGTTTTATTCAGGGCATCTAGAGCCTTTGAAGACATGAAAAACTTAGAATACAATCAAACTAGAAACACCTTGGTCAATAGTGGAGAAGATTCCATGCATCCCTATTCAAGAAATTGCTACACCTTTTTTACTTCGTCGATTGTGGTAGTTAGCAACGGTTTCTAGAGTTTTTGGAGATGGGGGTGTGTTATTTGATGTCAACAAAACCTTATGAAGGTGAATTTAGCTTCATTGTTAAAAAAAAAAACTAAAATAATGTTATGATAGAAAATGTTGAATCAACGTATGTTGTTCAATCAAAATAAAGAATATTTTTGGTATTTATTTACAAATAAAATTTTCTAAGTATTTGAATGTAAAATTTTATATAAAACTAATTGAAATAAATAATGAAACCACAAATATCTCTATTATGAGCATATAAAAAATAAAACAAAAATGTAAACAAACACTTTGAAGGAAGGTAGTTGATGGCCTCTCCACTTTTATCATGTAATCTTTGATATGCACGCAACTTAAATTAATTTATCAGGTAATCTTTGATATGCACACAACTTAAATTAATGATGCAAGTTCCCATGAAATAGAGGAAAATACCCTCAAAGTTTTCACAGATACATTGATCATTTGAGCCTATCTGTTGTTGATATTGATCATTCTTTTTTAATTTTAAGAGTTATAGTCCACTCATATATGTTGATGCCCTAAGTTAGAATGTGTAGTTTTTGGCTTTGGAAAAATTAAATTAATAAATTCTTCATTGTTTCTAGTTGGTTTGGTGGTTGTTTATTAAATTTATGAAAAGTGGGTCACAAGCTGGAATAGTGATCTGTAGTATTTAAAAAGTAAAGTAAAGAATTCAAAAAGTGATATGAGTACTTAATTAATTTTAACTTATTTGATATGAAGAAAAATAATGATTAATTGATTTTTTTAATATTTTATTTATATGTTTGAAAATATTGAATATAAATTTTAGAAATGTTTTTTATTTTTTAAACCATAGTTTGATTTTGTAATTTGGAGTTAATTTTTTTTTTTTTTATATAGTAAATGAGCTTTTTCTTATTCTCTTTTTGTTACATCATCATAAATTCTATTTAAATCAAGTTGTGATAATAATTTTACATTATCAATATTTGAAAAAGTAGCCTCTTTTGAAATCTTCCCAATAGTTTAGCTAAAAAACAACATGCTTATGCCATCCTCTCTTAAGCTTCTAAATGTTTGAAATAGTGGTTCCTTTTGAATTTTCTAATGGTTTAACTAGAAAATAACATTCTTATGTCATCTTCTATTAAATCTCAAGTACATTTTATTGGGATTGTAAGCAATTCTAAGAAATCTTTATCCTTCGTGTTAATTATCTTATGCATGTACATTAAGAACCTAATCATAACCTTACTCTTAATGAGAGAAAGACTATATTTTATAAAGAGAATGAGATAAATAGTATTTCTCTTATTTTAAGGTTAAAATTATAAAACACTTTTGAACTTGCTATATTTTCCTTTAGGCTTTTCTAAAAACTTTGCAACTCCAAACTTCACAACCAAAAGATAATTAGAATAGCAACGGTATCAAAGAGGAATTTCATTTTCTCCTAGAGCCAAAAATCAACTTCTTTTTGTACTAAAAAATGAAATGGTATTTCCACCCTTCATTAATCATTTTCTCCACACTATAATTCTAGTGGAGCTTCTCACGAGGGAAATGTCAAGATACTTATAAGAGTCAAATTTTTCTAAGTTATTATTGTCATGAGTAGAATTAGGGTAAGCGATTTTCCTAAATTTGGTGATCATAACCTTAGTATTATTAATATTTACTAGCATACCAATGCTAACATATAATGTTTTTAGAATTCCTAGTTACTTTTCAAGATCATAAGGACTTTTGAGCAAAAGGACAATATCATAAAGAAGAAGAGTGATGTCTAAGGAGGTTCCAAAGGAAACGTTCTTGTTCCAAACACATTTCTAACATGTCGATATAAATTTAAAAAATGGTGATGGACAAAGGATAACCTTATTTAACCCCTATATTACAATTAGTTTCTTCTAACCAACTTTCATTATTCTTGAACTTAATAATAACTTGTACAATGTTATTGTTACAACTCTAAACTCTACATATAATCTTAAATATTCAACTCAATAATTATCTAATCTATGTTTGTTTTAATTATTTGTAAATAAAACATTTCCATAAAGAAAAACTCTCTATTCCCTAGAGTTCTAATAGGAAAGTCCCCATAGGAAATCAATTCCAACAAATTTAGGTGAAATTGATATCATAATTAAGCATATTCTCCTTAGAACCATAAGTTCATAAGGAATTGAGTTCATCTAAGTGGTGCTTCACTTTAAATAACATCATCAAAGTATGAAAAAACATACAATGATACATGCACAAGCCTCAACACATTGATTGTCAATGACCCAGGTGGATATTGGTGGCCACCCACCTGTTCCAAATTTTAACTGACTCATCTTGACAATTTTCAGTTCAACATGTTTCTATGTAATTGGAACATTTCTTTGTAATTGTGGGTTCTACACTTACGGGGCTATCCTAAATCCCTACACAGCATCCAAGTGGATATTGGTGGCCATACACCTTTCCAACTGGCTTATTTTGGAATTTTTCATGTAAATACATGGTTTTGTACTTCTAGGGCTGTTTTGGGGCTCTAAATAGTGTTTTCTTGGCTTGCCATAGTCAAACTGTAGATGGAGTCAGAATTTGACGGCCTAATGCATATTTACCAAAAAGACCTTTCCAATGGGCTATCACGCACCTAAAACGGGGATCGTATGCAAAAGTTACGACCCGGGGAAGTTAATGTACTAACTTACCCCAATGAGGCCCACATGAATTTTGGTGTTTCATCTTCTAGGGTTAGGTTTTTGGATGTCTAGAGTTTTGGCATTCATGTTTATCATGAAAAGGCCTTTAGAGCCTCATTGTAATCATCTTCTTGTGAATGAGCATAGCAGTCACATCTCTTCTTAGAGATAAAGTTGCCACCATTCTAGCTAGTCTTGGACTCTGTATTTTTACAATATTTGTACATTTATTTCATTAATAGAAATCATGTATCATTGTATTTCCCTGTTTTTGACAATTGTTTTGTGTATTTCAATGTAATATCTTTGTTTTCATTTCATTCCGAAAATAATCTGGATCAGTGGTATCAGATAAGGCTGCTCTTGATCTTTCTTTTTAGTGCATGTCCTCGATGAGGTCCAAGTATAGCAAGTTGGGTCCTGAGCTTGTCTCCCTTGAGGAAAATCACTCTTGCATACCCAAGAAACTCTCTATGGTGGCAGAAAAGAAAAACGGTGGAGCAGAGTATTCCATTAACCTATTGCTTGAGAAAGCTCTTGCATGACAAAGGGACGAAATAATGGAGAATTTTTCCCACATCCTTCAATGCCTACCAATAGAAATAGGCACATATTCATCAAGTGACTACTTTGGATGAACCTCTCCCTTCAAGGTACAAGTTAATTTTGATATTCCCATATTTGAAGGTCAGATAGATGCAGATGCCTTAGAAAAATGGTTGAATCTGGTAGAAGGTTATTTCTTTGTTCATAATTTTTTCAATAGGGAAAAGATCACCTTCACACTCCTCAAGGCTGTCCCTCATGTCAAACATTGGTGGGAAACTTACTGGGAGAAAAGTTCCACAGAGGAATATGGAATATATGGGTTCGAGCCCACTTAGGATTTTTTTGTGGATGCGGTCAAGGAACAATACTACCATGTTGATAACTATGAAGACCAATACATGAGATGGACCACATTGCGGAAAGAGAAGAGACAAACAATGTCGGAGTTCACAAATACTTTCCATACCTTGCGCACCAAGATGGGTATCAAATACTCCAAGTGACATTTGGTTCTAAAATATCATGGGGTTTTGCATAGGTACATCCAAACTGAAATGGATTTCCTAAACATCTCATCATTGGGATATGCCTATCAATATGTTGTCAAAATCAAGCAGAAATTTAGGCACCAGAACAAATGGGAGTTCGTGTCTACAAATCCACAACAACCAAAGCATGGTAAAGATGACCCTAACCAACAGTCTTCTGACAACCAGTCCAAGACACAGGAAAAGAAGGGTAAAGGAAAGACGAAGAATGACACTGGGAAGTGATGCGACTTCCACAAAATCCCTTGGCACAACATCGATGAATGTCTCTCGAAGCAATCATTGGTGGTTGAGGTCAAAGACAAGGAGCCAAACCCTGATTTAGAATCTGATCCAAAAAATATTGAAAACAGACATATCATCGACACAGAATCTACTTCTATTGTCGTGGCCGCAACAATTCAACCAGAAGAACCAGTACATCCTAAAGAGGGGGAGCACCTCTTCCATTCAAATATGTTGGTGAATGGGACCCCGTTGCATTTCATTGTTGATAGAGATATCTAGAAGAACCTCATCTCAGCTGAGGTCGTCAAACAATTGGGGTTGTTGACAACACCACACGCACAACCATACAACTTCTAGTGACTTCACCAAGGACGAGATCTCTCTGTCAGCCAATAGTGTCGCTTGTCCTATGGAATACATCCCTTCAAGGATGAGGGAGTGTGTGATGTTTCCCCTCTTGATGTTTGTGATGTTGTTTTGGACCAACCATATATGTGGAAACGTCATGTTGTTTATGAGTCTTGACCCCGTAGTGTCATTATTACTCTGGGGGGTCAACTCTACATGATACCAGAGGTAGTTCCAACTATTGTTCCACCAAACCAATGCCACAAGGTAATCACTCATACTGAAAAATTCATCCTCTTCACAGTCTGTTCAAAGGATGCACAAAAGGCCACTACAACCGCTACAGCCTCAACACCTTCTATCTAGCAGAAGAAAATTACAGAAGAGAGAGAAGGTATTGTCTCTTCACCTACAATGGTGCCTACACAATGCCCCATCAAGCATAGAGACAACAGGTTGGTGGAACAAATTCAACCTCGCCAACAACATGTTCGTTACATCCTTCCACAGACCAAGCAACACAACTTCTCCAACAAGGCACACAACTCACAAGGATTCAGATTTAGAAAATGCTTTCTCCTCTTCCCCAGGAACTCAACACAATGGAGACCATTGCTTCCTAAAGGGAGAGGATTGATCCATGTGGATATTGGTGGCCACCCACCTATTCCAAATTCCAACTGACTCATCTTGATAGTTTTCAATTCAACACATTTCTCTGTAATGGGGACATTTCTTTGTAATTGTCGGTTTTGCACTTACGGGGCTATCCCGAAGCCCTACACAACATCTAGGTGGATATTGGTGGTCGTCCACCTATTCCAACTAGATTATTTTGGAATTTTTCATGTCAGTGCATCTTTTTGTACTTCTAGGGCCGTTTTGGGGCTCTAAATAGTGTTTTTTTAGCTTACCATAGTCAAACTGTAGACAGAGTCACAGTTTGACAACGTAATGCATAGTTCTTGAAAAGACCTTTCCAATGGGCTATCACGTTCCTAAAACAGAGATCGTATCCAAAAGTTACAACCTCGGGAAGTTAATGTACTAACTTACCCCAACGGGGCCCACGTGACTTTTGGCGTTTCATCTCCTAGGGTTAGGTTTTTGGATGTATAGGGTTTTGGCATTCATGTTTATCATAAAAGACCTTCAGAGCCTCATTGTAATTATCTTCTTATGAATGAGCATAACCATCACATCTCTTCTCAAAGATAAAGCCATCACCATTCTAGCGAGTCTTGCACTTTGTATTTTTATAGTCTTTGTACATTTCTTTCATTAATAGAAATCATGTATTGTTGTATTTATCTGTTTTTGACAATTTTTATGTGTATTTCATTGTAATATCTCTTCCTTCATTTCGTTTTGAAAATAATCCAGATTAGTCAAGATCAATTTTGTAAAGGCCTATGATAGTGTTAGTGTCTATCCATTCTATAAATGATGAAGCCCTTACATTTGACTCTCGATTTATCATAATTAGGTTGATAGGGAATAATGCGCTTGGGATGAAGCTTCTCATTCTCCTTATATTTGTGTATGTGTTTTATTATATTGTGCTAAATATATCTGTTAAGGTCCTAACCCGCACATAGGTAGATCAATGTATTCGGATGTAATAAAGGTCAATATTAATAAGGCCTTTCAATAAAATAGAATAAGGCGGATGTAAGAAGACCTAATAGAAGCTTCCACTTCTAGAAGGATATTCCTCTAGATGCTTCTCTTAATAGACATATTTAGTATAAATAAGGGTCGAGGGTATGAGAACCCTAGCTTGGAGATTATTAAAACAGAGCATTGCTCGATTGGAGGTTTCCCCCTCGAAGAGGCCTGTGAACATTGCTTTCTGAATCAAAGTGCTATTTCTATTGCTATTTCGTATATCATTTATGTGTATTGTGAAGATTATGCTCGATATTTTACTGTTATTCTGCGATTTCTAGCATTTTATTTATGTTCTGCATATTTTATATATCTGGTATCTTGCAAGTGGTATCAGAGCACTTTCCTTGGCAGAAATTGTGGGTATTTTCTTTTCAGGGTAGAGACATATTCTAACGTCTTTAAGCCACAGAGATCTGTCGTTACACGCATAAACCCACGGTTGAGGGATGGTCAATATTAATAAGGCTCTTCAATAAAATAGAATAAGCATGGATGTAAGAAGACCTAATAGAGCTTCCCACTTCTAGAAGGATATTCTCTAGATGTTTCTCTTAATAGACATATTTATATTATGGCCTAGGTGAGAACCCTAGTTGGAGATTATTGTAAATGTAGCATTGCTCGATTGGAGGTTTCCCTCTAGAAGAGGCCTCGCGGAACATGCTTTCTCGAATCAAAGTGCTATTTCTATTGCTATCGAGCATCATTTATGTGTATTGTGAATATTATGCTCTATATTTTATCAAGATTCTCACATTTCTAGCATTTTATTTATGTTCTGCATATTTTATATATCCGGGTATCTTGCAAGTGGTATCGTGAGCACTTCTCGGCGTAAATTGTGGGCTTCATTTTCGTGGTAGAGACATATTCTGATGTATTTAAGCCACGATATCCGCTGCTACGCGAATAAACCCACTATTGAGGGATTCATACACGCAGAAATACAAGTGGTTCTGTTTAATAATTGCTAATACCTTGTAACCCTATTGGTACTCCCTTCGAAAGTGGTAGCACATCGACAACACTGTACTGATCGACCTAGATTTTTTGAAGTCCTCTTTAGATAAACCCATCGGGCCACCGTGACTGCTATAGTGTCACCAGAACAACACTGGAAGATACTCTCTAGTACTTGGGTAGCGGTAGTACGGCTATGGGTACGATCTATCCTCCTTAGTTAGTGCCCCGAGATATTGGCCCGAGTACTACCGTTGGATCTTAAGATGTATATCGTAGAGTTACAACAATGTGGAAAACCCTTGTTTGGAGAACCTTTGAATACCTAACCCTTTGGGAACATAAATATAAACATAAAACAAATTAAAACAAATGGTGATCTATTGTCGTGCATCCGTTTGCTCTAAGTAAATACTTTTGGTTCAGACCTAGATTTCAACACCGGCAGCATTCTTCGCACTAAAGTATAAATTTCGCAAAATTAAAAAAAAAAAAAAAAAAGTCCGGAAATTTCTACCATTATTTGAGACCTATTCCATTAGATTCATCTTTTTCTCCTTATCACATTCATCCATATCATTTTTCTCAGCAGTCTTCTCGAATTCCGCCCGCCTCCCTTTTAATTCAATTCCATCCTCATGGCCCATACCAGAAGAACGAGTCTCAGCTCAACACCTTTGCAATTTGGTTTCGACCCAACAAGAAGTGCAACAACTCAAGAAAGCATTATTACACTTCCCTTTGATGCATCCATAAATGCATCCGTGAATGTAGTCGTGCAGTCCGCAATTGTGGAAGTCAAACATGAACTGAACACCCAAATTTTGAATATGTCTTTGCATCACTGCTAATTCAAACTCAAGATCCTACCGATGACTCTTTTCCTCGATGCACATAAAAGACCGGAAGGTGAAACTTCTTCCCATTCCTTTCAACCCCATCACTTTCAATCCGACATACGCCCGCAAGTGGATGTAACCAAATTTGATGGCTCGTGAATTCCACTATTGGGTCACCCAAATGGAACATTATTTATCTCTCTACAACATTGCAGATGACCTGGCCAAACTTCGATATGGTGTCTCCATCTAGATCAAGAACGCCGGCAATGGTGTCAATGAGAAAGTTCCCATTAAGGGTATATTGCTTGGACTCAATTTGTGGCCGGAGCTTATGAACGCTGACACCTATTACCTAACCATTTGGGTCGTTGACAAAATTGAAGCAATCAGCACAATAGACTTCATAGATGCATTTGAGCTGCCCGCTTTTTCGGAATGTAGAGGGGCATGACTGATGCTTTCTTTTCAAGAGTGTTTTATCATATTCTCAAGGAGGAGATTCGGGCCCATGTCCCCATGGCTCGACCTATGACTTTGGGTGGAGGCTACCAAAATATATAAATAAGCACAACAAATTGTTTCTCTCAAAACCGTAAGCCTACCTTTATCCCTCGCCCTAAACCAAAGTAAACCACACTACTCCCTCCTTCCCATTAAAAATCCAAAAATTGGACTGGATGAAATGGTCGAACGCCAACTCAAAGACCTAGTGTTATACTCAGATGACAATATTTGTGCCACAAATGTAAGGAACAGCCATGGCCATCTCGAGGATATTTCTAAGAAGATGCTGAGACACTCTTTATGCCCGGTAGTCCCTTAAATCGACATAAACCCTCCAACCCTTCCAAAGTGGAACTGACCATTTCAATGCTCTCACCAGCTTCTTGGCCCCCCAAACCATCGCTTAATCGGTTATATCAAGCACCGAAGGTCATCATTCTCGCTGATAGTGGTAGCACTCACAACTTTATTCATCATCGTGATTGCCTAAGAAAACTCATTGCTGCGATCCATGTCGGCCAATTTCAAATCATGATTGCCAATGGTGGTTCTATGAAATGTGGTGGAATCAGAAAATGTGCGTCTTCAAATCGATGACTACCACCTAAAATCCCATGTTTGCTATTGACATGGGCTGGCTACATATTGTGTTGGGTGCAGACTTGCTATGGACTTTGGGTCCCATTCTCCCAGGATTAGAACTTAACCATGCAATTCACCAAGGAGGCCACCAATATAAATTTCAGTGCATCACTGTTGGTTCACCTGAGGTCATCAGTTGTCATCGCATGGAAAACTACTCAAAAGGTCATTCTAGCTGCCATTGCCCAACTCCACGCCATACAAGCCACAGAGACCCTACCAGTGCCCCAAGATCCAAGGCCTCTTTTCTAAACATCAAACGGTATTTTCCAATCCCAAAGGACTCCCTCCTTCCTTACATTGAAAGGTTCATGATCATTCCATTCCCTTGTCCTGTGAAGCCTTCCCCCACCATACGCCCATTTCGCCACCCCTTTGCACAAAATGAAATTGAAAAAATGGTCCAGAGTTCTCATCACGGGCGCTATCCATCCTATTACGAGCCCTTACTCCTCTCCTGCCATCTGGCATCAAGAAAGAAGGTTCTTGAGAATGTGTCCCCGACTCGTTCTCAACAAACTAACTATCAAAGACAGTTTCCCACTGCCATTGATGACTCGATGAATTGAGTGGCACCTAATTATTTACCACAACTTGATCTTCACTCGTGCTATCACTAGATACGATGAAGAGGCCCACATTCCCAAGACCGCCTTTCGTGACTTCATGAGGCCACTATGAGTTTTTGGTCATGCCTTGCAGCTTGTGTAACTTCCACCTTCCGTGAGCTTCCCATGAACCATGTCTTCCGCCTTTCCTATTATTATCTTGTCTTTTAGTTTTGATGATATCCTCATCTATAAAACCTCCTGACATACCCATCTTACCTATGTGGATCGCTCTTCGGCCACTTCTCTCAACACCAAATTTTCTCAAACAGCCCAAATGTGCTTTTGGTGCCTCGGCGCAGAATACTTGGGTCATTCACAGGAAAGGATGGCGCCAAGGTGGACCCAAAAGATTGAAGTATGTAAGACTCCGCCGCGACTCCAAAGACTCTCAAAGCTTATGCGGGATTTTAGGCCTCACAGGTATTATCGCCAGTTCAAGAACTACTTGAAGATTGTAGCACCTCTCATGACCCTCCTAAAAAAGAACTCCTTCACTTGGACTCCAACAGCCGCCTTCAAGCTTTTCAAACCTTGAAGACGGCCATGCACCACTCCGCTCGCTCCTTCCCGACTTCACAAAGACTTTTGTGTTGGAACGTGTGATGCTCATGGAAAGGAATCGATGCTGTCCTCATGCAAGAGGGTTGACCTTTGGCCTTCACTTCACTAGTTAACCGTTCATTGAAGAATTGGGCAAACCATTTATTAGAAAAGAAATGCTACGACTTCAAGATGCTCGCTGAGTTGTGGTATCCGTATTCCTTGGGAAACGCTCCAAATTAAGACATACCATCAAAGCTCAAGTACTTTCTGGAACAACGATTTCCTGTGAACAATAAAAATGGGTGGCCAAGCTCTTTGGATGATTATGAGATAATTTATAAGAAGGGCAAAGACAATGTCATGGCGGATGCACGTCCTCGAAATATGAAGATCTAAGGATCCCTTTTTTCCTTCATTGTACCTGATTGGCTCTAAGTTGTTCGTCGGGAATGGATACAAGATCCAAAATTTTTGTGTTTGATCCAACAATTGCAATAAAATTTTCTAGTTTCCCTAGGGTACTCTCGGCTCCAAGATGAGCTTCGATATTAAAGGCCGCTTGTATTTAAGTAAACAATCCAAGCTCCAAATCCATCTAAAGCTTTCTAAGCTTCATACACCCATATGGGGGCACTTAGGGTTCACTCAAACATATGATGAGTCAAACGTTTTTTTGGGATGGTATGAGATAGGACATCCATAAGTTTGTCACCGAATGTGAGGTGTAAATAACTAACAAGGGAGAAATGGGCCAAAATCTCCAGCACCCTCCAAATCAGCTCCGCATTCCCCCTTCTATTTGGAAGGATATCTCTATGGATTTACACAGCTTACCCAAATCGGGAATAAATCACTACACTGGTGGTGGTGGATCACTTTCCAAGCATGCTCATTTTTGCTCTCTTCAACACCCATTTAATGCATCAACTGTGGCTCAATGTTTCATGGACCGTGTCTTGCTTCATGGCATGCCGTGACTCTATTGTTTCGATCGAGACCCAACTTTCACAAGCAATTCTTGGCAGTAGTTGTTTGCTTATAAGGCACACAATTGCATCTTAGCTCATCTTTATCATCCCCAAACGGATGGCCTCAAATGTGGTTGTCAACAAGGTTTGGAAACATATCTCAGGTGCTTTACCTATGAAAAACAACACCAATGGGATCAATGGTTACCTCTTCCAATGGTGGTAACAACACTACATACCATACAACACTCTGATGACTACTTTTGAAGTAGTATATGGATGTGGTTACCTCTGCCTTCTCTTACACTACTCTGCACTTCAAGGTCCGTAAGGTTGGACCAAGCACTTACAAATCAGAGGATATCCTTTGTACCCTTTAAGAGAACTTGGTCATGGAACAAAAAATAGAATGAAGGTTGAAGGCATCAAGGTCGCCCGAACGCATAATTTTATGTATAGATCAAGTGTTTCAGATCAAGAACCATATAAGCAAACTTCCTTAAAGGCCGAAAGTACTGTCGGGTTAGCAATCTAAATTTTATGGCCTCTTATACGCTTCAAGCATGGGACAGCCAAAGATATCACTAGTTCTCACAAATACCTACATATTTTTCTATGTTTCATGATTAAAGGAGGTGATTGGAACTCAGTGCCAATTCAAACCAACCTTCCAGAGTTAATAAGAAGGATCCATTCACAACCAAGTAGTTTTGGACCAGTCATGAGTGTCACCTCACAATATAGAACCATCAAGGAAGTGCTAGTACAAGGGAAAGATATGACTCCAACAGAATGCCTGGGGAACCAACTACCATCTCCGGCAGAATAGCCTGACATCTCAAGCCTTGAGGACAAGGTCAAGCTTAAGGGGGCAGACATGTTAAGGTCCTAACTTGAACATAGGTAGATCATCAGCCCGACGTAATAAAGGTCAATATTAACAAGGCCTTCAATAAAATAGAATATGATGTAGTGAAGACCTAATAGAGCTTCTAGAAGGATCTTCCTCTAGGATGCTTCTCTTAATAAACATATTTAGGTATAAATAGGGAATGAGGGGCATGAGAACCCTAGCTTGGAGATTATTGTACAGTGCGCTGCTCGATTGGAGGCTGCACCCTCGAAGAGGCCTCCTGTGAACATTGCTTCTAATCAAAAGATTTCTATTGCTATTTCTCAGATATCATTTCGTAGTATCAGAAGATTATACGATACATTTACTATTATTCTATGATTTCTAGCATTTTATTTCTGCTCTCATACTTTTTATATCCTGCATCTTGCAATATCAGTGCATTTGATTATGGTTCATTGTATATATTTAGACATAAGATGACATTTTAAAATATTATATGTTTGGATAGGAGTACAATTACTTAGAGGCTGGTTTATAGACTTAAGTAATGTGATTCACGTTTTAGATAGTTATATTACTCACACTTCCTAGTGTAAAGGGAAATTTGGTGATAGCTTTGTATCATATTCTTTTGGATTAAAAAAATATGTTTGTAGACTTCTTATAACTAGAGTACATATATGTGTTCATGTACATGTTACTAGGTTTTTTCACTAACTATATTAGTTCAGTATGTGAATTCTTTTCCTTACTATTTGATAGGAGGATCTTTGATTAGCTAAGTAATAAAATACTAAAGCTTTAATTACCTAAGTTAGAATCCATGTTCTTATGTGTTTTCATATTGCACAAATATATAGTACACTTAACAAATTGTTGAAGTGTTGTTTGTAGACATCTATTGTGTCGCAATCAACAAATGAAAATCAAAGGATGTTGGATTATCCAAATCTATCAAATATGGTTCTTTGCTTGTGTGGACTCTCTACATAATAGTTATTGAAGCCTTTGGTATCTCATCACCTAGGTAGGTCATGACTTTATTAATACCATTCCTCTTCAATAACATAACATGGGGAAACTATGAAAACCCACTTTATAGATGATTATTTCTTTACAAACCTAAGGAATTAATTTTTTTGTTTATGATTCAATGATGGACCATCCAGACCTAATTCAGATGGATAGACAGTCCACTGGATACCAAGGTAGTCCTGTGATTAAGTTTATCAGACAAGCATTCAAATTCCCCTTGGGCACTTTTCTCAGATTCAAAGATTTTCCTAAGGTGCTTATATTTAACATGGTTATTCAAAGGGCCAAGAAGAAAATGTACAAATAGATAATCAAACCTAAGATTTTGGGATCCATATCCCAAGTTTACAGAAAAGTGTTGATCGCCACCCTTGTGTATTATTCATCTTGTTGGGTTCTCCATTTTAGTCCCTCTAAAAATTAAAGAAGTTATGTAAATATAATGTTTAAAAAGATTGAAGAAGTTGTGCACTTTTTATGAGTTAACTTTTGAAGTTGATAAAAAAAATTACAAAGTTAAGTAGAATATATGTCACATATGGAGACATTGTGAGACGCCAGATGGTGTGGGTATTTAAGTCAGATTCAAGAAAAAAATAATCTATTAAATGGATTAGAGGGACTTTGGAGTGTTGGGAGATCTAGAAAGTGTTGATTATAAATTATGTTATTTAATGTTATTTTCATATTTGCAAAATCCATGGTGTCTTAAAAATCTACAAAGATCTTATTATTGTTTTGAATACATGGAAATCAAAAGTTATTGCGTGGATTAGAGTAATTAAAAGTATTAGGAGGCCATCAAACCTTTTGTGTGATGAGAAGGAGATAACTATCACTTCATCCTTTTGTTTGATTATTAATTTCTTAGTGATTTCTAATATTGTTCCATAAAGAAAAGTCTTTGGTTAAAACAATATAGTTTTCAAACTTATGTCCAAATAAAAGAGGAGGGGTAACACACACACACACACATTACCTAATTCTTTGGTGAATATATGCATGTGATGACTACTCTATTTTTATTTTCAATCGATAAAAATGTCTTTCTAGGCTATGGAAATCATCCTTTGGCTAAGAGTCCACAAGTGTTGGGTATTTATTTTATTAAAGTTTCCCAAAGCTTTCACTTGGTCCCATCCCCATCCATTTTTCACAAGTAGAGGTGCACAAGAGCACGAGGACGAGCACAAACATGTCATTGAAGAGGCTTAAACCTTGACATGAGTTATAACAATACTTTGCTTTCACCGAACAACTGAGCCACTCTTGAAGCCTTTAAATATTTTTTATCATAATAGCACTATGACCAAATCCTTTGACTGAGATAAAAGGAAAATCTAAACTTCAATAATAATATTACATATGGTTTTGGTTAAAGTCATGAGCTTAGTGATTTACTCTCTTCCATTAAATTAGAAGTAAGATAGTCAAAATGATGATCAAAAGACTAACAATGAAATGTATCTAAAGTTTTTCTCAAATATAATCCTACATGTTGATGGCTTATTTGCTTATTTAAATGTGAGCTTTTAATACATGTTTTAAAATAAATCAATCTAAACAAACTTCTTATCTTTTTAAGCGAGATATATGAGATATATGGAAGTATTTGAATAAGCTTAATAAATATTTTCTTCATATATGGAAATATTTGAATAAACTCGATAAATCTTTTCTTCTTGATTCACATGGTGTCCTTTAGTTATAAATACATTGCATATATCAACCCTGACCCACTTAAACAAACTTTCCAACTCAACCCTTTTATCTAATCATATGATTTTTTTGATTTTTTGTGACCATCTTGATTCCTTATTTGGGTGACACAATGGCTTTATGTGCTATTTAGAAAGTTAAGATGGATGTACCTAATCTCTTACGTCTTTTGAATTAAATGGAATGAGCCCTTGAGCCCCTTAATGTATGAATTGGGAGATTTTTACAATTGTACGAGTCTTCTCATTGACATCATCCCAACGATCACAATAGAGTGTTTGCACAGATCCAACATGTTAAATAGTAATCTTGCAAATAATTATGACAATGTTGGCCTTGTAACTTTGCTACGAGTCTTAAATGGACGTTAGTCATATATGACAAGTTCTTATGATGACATCATTGATTTTGGTTATAGTGAAGTCCTCAAAGAAGAATGATGAATGGGAAATAATTGCAAATAAAATCATAACTATTAACTTAGAGATGAGAAAAGTATTAAAATTAACTATTAACTTTCAATGTGTAATCTTCACAACTTCTTTATATTATATTTGCAAATTTTCTAGATTTTATTTTTAATATATATAATAAAATAATAAATTTGAAAATTAAAATTTATTTTAATAATAATAAATTGACACTAAATATTGTGAAAATAAATTTAAATTATAAAAACTATTTTAAAACTTCAAATATATATATATATATATATAATAGAATAAACTAACTGTAAAATGAAACCAATAAATTCAATTTAAAAATAGACAATATTTTTTTGGGAGGTCTTGATAAGATATTATACATAAGAATAGTAAAGTAAAGATTTAAATATGAGGAAATAAATGACAAATATTTATACAATCAAAATTTATGGTAGGCATTTTTAGTTATGAAAACTAAATTATATAACATTAGATGTAATTGTAATTTTCAATTTAATAATTTTTAGTGGATTGGGTTTAGTTTAGATGATTGTGAAGAATTATTATTATCTTTCTCATTAGGGTTCAATTCGAATAAAATTCATAATGAATATATTATAATGACTTCGAGCCTATGTATTGGAAATTTGTCTTTTATAATGACATTGACATAGATTACCCCATTTGTTTTATCCCAAAATAAAACACATTCAACCCAAGCGATTCAGTTGAGGGCTTGAGCCTCCGGCCTTGTGGTTAACAGCCAACCAGCCACACGCTCTAACCAACTGAGCTATCCCAGCAGAAACATATAGATTGGGGAAGTCCATCTCTCTCCTTCGTTCAGAGCGCAGATTGCATAGTCCAACATGCATGGAGCAGGAGTCCCAAGTGTTTTAGATCGTTTTTGAAATAACCGAAAAAATACGAGCATCTAAAATGGCGAGTTCCACATTAAAAAGTACGAACATCTACGGTTAGTTCTGTTACCGGGTTTGAACCCGGGTCGCCTGGGTGAAACCAGGTATCGTGACTGGACTAGACGACAACGGAGCTGATTTCATGAACAACGTAACGGAAATGGATTACCGTCCAATCAAATTATATGCGACAATTTGTTTACCCCTTATTTATTAGCAAGAACCTTCTTTCTGATCAAAGAGCAATTTTGCATTCTATAAATCCAGAGGACTATCTAACACCCAAACCAACGGTGTCCATTATGGCGATGGCGATTCCTCGTTAAGGAGGCGGTTCAAGGGTGGTAGCTAGAGAGTGAAACAAGCATGATGATGGTGATGATAGGTTAGGGTTTAGTTTTATCTACAAGTGGTCTTAAGTTTTTGTTGTGTAATAATCCTCTTGGTGGTAGAGTTGGTAGAGTTTTATGTTGGTAATTTTTCTTGAGCTTTGGTGTTTGGATGTTCTATAAACTCATGTTTGTTTTTTTATGTGGATCTTTGTGACTCTTAGATGAGCTGTATCTAAATGGAAAATATGGTTATGCAAAATACCATTATAATATATCTCTCTTTTTGTGGTTTTTCCTTGTTAAGTTTTACGGATATTGTAAATGATTTTAAATTTAAAATTGGTTTAAACTGTAACTTTAATTTTACATGTTGATGTTTATATTTTGATGAGCTCTATTAAAGTGGAGTATATGTTTCTAACTTTTTGGAATGACATTATGAATATGCAATATATGATTTTAGTGTACATTCTCGGCTCTTTCACTTTCTTGCAAGCTTTGCATATCTTTAATGGCCTCTAGAAACTAAAAATTGGTTTGTTCTGCACGCATTTGTTGAGAACTCAACAAGAATCTAGTGTTTTGACAAGGTGATCTACTTCATTTACATGTTGTCCTGTTTAGACGAATACCTCATGGTGTTGTTTTTATAGAAAGAAATGCAGTTAGGGCTTAATTGATCATCAAAGTTTTTAATAGCCTTTTAGGGTTTTGAGAATATCTCACATCCCCTATTATCTTGGTAGGAGCTCTGAGGTGCACATCGAAGTGCTTAGCAATTCACATTTGGTAACATTTTCTTCGCTTCGTAGTTTAAATTGATTTTTCTTGGAATTTTAAACATTTTTTAACTCGCATGTAATATTTGGTACATGTGTTTTCCTATTTCCTTGTTATGAATTTTGAGTTTTGCTCATGAACTTTTATGTTTTAATCACATATTTTTCATGTTCTATAGAGTAGTATTTTTGGTTATTTAATAATGAATTTTGACTCACAAATCCAATCTTCAGTTTTTTAATAATAAATTTTGACTCACATAATGGTGTTGTTAAATTTAGAAAACAATTTTACCTCCAAAATTATGCATTTTAACAACTATATTTACTGCATTATTTATGTTCACTTTTTAGGATCTTGTATAAAGTCACCATCTGACACTAATAATTTTGGATTTACTTATTTCTCTATTAGAGATAAATTTGATTGGAAATGTAATATTTTATTTAACATATTTTTTTATGAAGTGTGTACTTAAGTTATTGTTGTCAATTCAAATACAATTTTTCTGGGAACTTTTCATTGTGGAAGGGTGCATGAATATATACCCTTCTCACCAAAATTAGAACCCACCATTCAAATTTGATCACTGGTGGAAAATAGCCCATCCCCCTTTCAACCTTGACTGTCTGCATGAGTCAAACCATGCCCAATGCAATCTCCATTAGGTTTTCCCTACCATGGCCCTACTTATAACTTGAAGGTCTATGTCCCTAGGTCAATATTTGGGTAACCAGATCCTATTCCATACCACCAAAGCCCGTTTTTCCTTTTTATTCAACCCTCCAAAAGGAGATCTCCTTGGAGGCCTTTGATAATTTTAGTAGGCACAACCAAGGCTGAGAAATGATATTGAGGCATGGAATGAACGACTAATTTGATTAGAAGAACCCATGTTGCAAGAGAGAAAACAGAAGGTCCATCCTTTTCTAACTTGAGAACTATAAGTTCTCTGCACAAAACATTCTTACCTGAATTTTCGATAAAGGGGACCCTTAGGTGCTTAAAGAGCCAACTGCCTCTTTGAAAATCTAGATTTCGAAGAATGTTAGCTCAGATATTTATGTGGGTGTTGAAGAAGAAAAATTGACATTTTCCATCACTTTATCTTACAATTTGGTTTTTAATCCCTTTATCTTACAATGATTTAAAACTCTATTTTGCATATAGTAACCGTTAATTATACTCTTCAAACCCAAGCTTCATGTAGTGTTTATATTTAACTTTCTTATTATCCATTTGTGTTTATTATTGTCATCTTGTTGGTGAACTTGTTCGTGTTGGAGTTCTTGATGTTTGACTTAGCTATTGTTGATCCGTTAGTTTTTTTTCTCGACATGATGGTTAATAATGCTATTGACTTGACGAAAATTTGTAAGGACAAATGGTTGGAGAGCATTACAGGCACTAGGGTTAGGGATACTTCTGATCTGGTGCACCATGTCGCCCCGCAGGGGCACAATGCTCCCGAGAGGCCCTTCCTACAATGATGCAACCGCTCAAGGAAGAAAGGGAGGCAGTTCCAAGTGCCCAGCATTCGAACCTCCCCTAGATCTTAGATCACAGCTCATTTCTGAGGGGACATTCAAAGACCGAGACATGGACATAGATTCAGGGAAAGCTACACTAGCTGCAAGTACGGCTCGACCTTGGGTACCAGGGAAATGCATCCCACAAGCACCACAAGCCCCGAAATACATTGTAAGCACACCTCAGATTGAGGAACAAAAGCAATACATGAGAGACTATGCTCTAATCAGAAAATTTTTAGGGCTCTGGCCCTTGGAGAAGGAACTAGTAAAATGGATATATCAATGATGGAATCCCAAAGGTCACTTCGATTTGCATTTGGGCTCCAAGGTTTTTTTTACCATAATCCTGCATAACCTAGAAGACAGAAATCGAATCTTTGACGACGACCCATATTTCTTTAACTTGACGGGTCTTTTTCTGAGATTCTGGACAGAAAAATTCAGCCCTGAACTGGAGGAATTTGCACACACCCCAGTCTAGCTAAGGCTATATTACTTGCCACAGGAGTTCTGGCTAGAAGAGGTCCTGGCGGGCATAGGAAATACATTAGGAGTGTACCTCAAATCCTCAGAATCCACCAAGCAACGAAGGTATGCCTCCTACACACACATATGTGTCTATATGAACATCGCAAAGCCGCTACCAGGATCTATTTTTATGGAATACCAGGATGAATACTGGATGCAAACCATCGATTATGAACACATTCTGTTCAGATGCCGAAAGTGCCATGAGCACAGACACCTCTTTAGGGACTGTCCCCTCAATACGCCTAGCAAGGAGGGAAACCCAGACACAAACAAAGACAAACAAGGATTCATACTAGCAATGGGAAAGCACAGACAAGGAGGAAAGTGACCAACAACCCAACCCATCAAAGAACCAACCACAAGCAACCAATACAGGATATTGCAACAACAACCAGAAGGCTTGGAAGCCTCGCAAGCCCCATCCTCAGATAGAACACCCCCCAATCCAGCAAAAGGGAAATAAAATGAAACCCAAGTGCCTACCCAACCCATCCCCACAACCAGCTCCACTGCTGCAGCCCTAGAACCCTCAGAGGCAGAAGACAGAGATGTAGAAATGGAACTGGATGAGAAAGATCTAACCGGAGTAGACCTGGAGAATTTTGAACATGACTACAGACATCACAAACTCTTTACCATCCCACCTAATCAACTAAGAAAAGTGCACAAAATCTTCCTCAACTCGTCAGTCGGCTCCACCATCGCCAAATCTAATGCAAGCTTAGGAATCTAGGGAAATACGTCAAAAGAACAACGTAAACCTCAGAAGGATGAAAAGAAAAGAGGGAGGAAATCCACCAGCAAGCTCATCTAGGAGATAGGACAGTTCATGGTCAACTCAGGTCATATACATATAATATCTGATAGTTTCCCACCTCTCCCCCCCCACCCCTCCTCATGAAGATCATCTCTTGGAATATAAGGGGAGTATAGGGTCGTAGTAAACAGAGACTACTACAAAATATGCTCATTGTGGAAAACCCAAATATAATGCTACTTCAGGAAACAAAATGTGCCATAGAAGAGATGGACAAGATACTCCCCAGCTATTGGAAGCAAGGGCGAGGCATTTACACTATGGCCATGAGAGCAGCAGGGGGGCTGGATCTCCTTTGGAACCCAAGATCGGTCCCTTTGGATAACGTTTTCATGACCAAATGGTCCATCATGGTGGCCTATCGACTCATTGGCTCCAACAAGCTAGGTTATTTAACCAATGTCTATGGACCAACCAACTCAAGGGACAAACAAGCCTTCCTTCGCAGCCTAAAGCATCAAGCCACTATCACAGCAGGGAACATATGGATCCTGGGAGTTGATTTCAACATGATCTGCAACCTAGATGAAAAAAGACAAGGTACGCGATGACTCGAAGCTGATTCGGGAAACTTTCAATGCCAAATCGACAACCTAGGCGTCGTAGACCCAGACAACTCCAATGGCACCTTCACTTGGACAAATCGTAGAACATGATCACACCAAATAGCCTACATATTGGACTGCTTCCTCCTTTCTGAGTCACTCTTGCTGGAGGGCACATCTCTAGAAGCGAGAATCCTTGATGTCCACAGATCTGATCATTGGCCTATCCAACTTTGGTTGGATATCCCGACAACTCTAGGTTACAAACCCTTCAGATTGGAGAAGTTCTGGATCAACCACCCTGACTTCCAGCAGAATTCCCACTTCTGGTGGGAGGAGGTTGTCATTTCCACTAGCTCCAAGATGTACCGGTTTCAACAAAAACTCAAAACTTGGAACAAACAAACTTTGGGAAATATCTTCGAGGCCAAAAGACAACTAACAAAACAAATGAACTCTATTCAAAGTCAAATCCGAGACACGGGTTTAACTGAACCCCTCAAACAATAAGAAGAAGCACTCAGACAAAATATGGAGGAAAAAAAATCTCAAGAAGAAATCTTATGGAGGAAAAAATCCTATATCCAATGGCTCAAAGAGGGAGACCAAAATACCAAGTTTTTCCAGAGGTCCACCATCCAAGAAGACACACTAACCATATCACACAACTCATTCCAGATCACGCGCAATTCAGGCACACTCATGATGAAATGGAAGAAGTGTTGGTTAACTATTATCAAAACCTCTCGTTGGAGCCCCAGAGAGACAGATCTCAAGCTATAATGAAAATCACGTAGCTCATACCCTCCTTAATATCTAAGGAACAAAATGCATCCTTACTTCAACCCATCACGCTCGAGGAAGTTGACCAGGCTCTCCAGGACATCCCCAAGGGAAAATCCCCAGGACCAGATGGCTTCATGTTAGATTTCTTTCATCACTATTGGACAATGCTCAAAGAGGAAGTATGGGAGATCATTGAAGACTCCAAACTCTCTATACAGGTCCTTCCAGCCCTTAATGTGACTTTCCTTACTCTCATCCCCAAAGAAGAGTGGGTAAATCATCCTAAGAAATTTTGATCGATCTCCCTTTGTAACATCATCTACAAACTCTTAACCAAGGTGATAGCAAGATGGATCAAGCCCCTCCTTCCTTTCATCATATTGTCAGAACAATCAGGGTATGTGGAAGGTAGACAAATCCTGGACAATGTCACTCTCACCCATGAAGTCATTCATTCTCTTTAGAAGACCTGAACTCTAGGTATGCTCCTAAAGTTGTATCTTTCCAAAGATTTTGATAAATTAAGCTGGGACTATATGTGGGATATGCTCCTCACCTTTGGATTCGACCTCTCCTAGGTTGCTTGGATTCTGAACCTCACCTCCTCTACCTTCTTCTCAATCCTTATCAACGAAGTTCCTTCTCGTCCTTCTCTCCTAATAGGGGAATCAGGCAGGGGGAACCCCTCTCTCCTTTCCTCTTCATCATTCTAGAAGAAGGACTCAGTCGCTCCATTAAGGCCATGGTGACAAACATGACACTAAAAGGGATGTCTGTGAATGGCATCAACCCCCCGATATCTCACAGCCAATTTTTGGACGACACTCTGATGATGGGCTCCCCAACAGTCCAAGAGGCACTCACTTTTATCTCAATCATCAATACCTTCTGTGAAGCTTCGGGGATGGACATAAACAAGGACAAGTCCCAGTTCTTCTTTTTCAATAGTCCTGTGTCGATTCAGCTCCACATCTCATACATCTTGGGTTTCACTCGAAGCTCCCTTCTGTCCAAATACCTTAGCATCCCCCTCCTTGACAAAGCCCTCTGAAACAACTCCTGGGAAGGCCTCCTTACCTCCTTTTCAAAACTACTATCCTCTTGTACCTACCATGCACTCAACTTCCCAAGTCACCTTATCCTCCTCAAATCTATCCTACAAGCTCTACCTGTCTATACCTTCTTGGCTCTTGCGGCCCCAGCCTCCATCCTTAATGCCATCACAGATTTGCAAAGAAATTCCTCTGGCAGAGACTTAAAGAAGGAAATAAATTTTCTCTGATCATTTGGGATAAGCTATGTCGACCTAAGATTCAAGGGGTCTAGGAATTAGAGATCCCTCTATTTTGAACAAAGTACTCAGTGCCAAGATCTGGTGGAGATGGTTGAAAAGACCTCAGGACCTTTGGGCTAGGATTTGGCGACGAAAGTATACCCCCAATACAACAGAACAAAATCTCATTCATTGGAATGAAGACACCTTGGGCTCCTTGATTTGGAAAATAGACAAGAAAAATATCCACCTGATAGTCAACTATGCCTTTTGGGAAATTCGAAATGGTCAGACGACTCTCTTCTAGAATTATTCCTGGAAACAACTACCAGTTTTAGCGCAGGAGGATTGGTCCATTACCTTCTTTCCTCCAACAAATCATGTAGGTATAACAACAGTGGTAGACTACTGGAAGGATAACCCCACAAATGCCACTTGGAGATACTGAAAACCCAACAATGAAGACCTACACATCGAGGCACAAGTGGACCTCCAACCTTGGCACAAAATGACCATTGAACAAAAAATTACCATACTGCAAGGAGAGGACATCCTTCAATGGGGAAGCTCTCCAAGAGGTACTTTTAACATCCAAGAGGCTTATGGTCTAAAGGATAATCTGAATCCACCCCCACCAAGGGAAGTCTGGCGCAAAATTTGGTCCCTAAAACACTGGCCTAAAGTAAGCACTTTCCTATGGATGGTGGTTCATGGTAGTATTCTCACCTGGGAGAACCTAACAAAAAGGGGATTCACAATACCTTTTATTTGTCATCTCTGCCTGGTAGAGGAAGAAACTATGAATCACCTTCTTAACACTTGCCCTTATAGCACCAAAGTTTGGGACTATTATGCAACCATAATGCGCACCTCATGTCGCCAAAGGGACAACATTAGCAATACCATTGAAGCATGGAGAGATGAAGCCTTTCAGTCACCAATCCTAAACTGCATCTGGAATTTTCTCCCCAAGTTTATCCTTTGGAAACTTTGGAAGGAAATAAACAGAAGAATATTTAGAAACACCCAGAAGGATTGGCACCACGGTTGGACCTAGATTTGCCACAATATAACATAAACAATCATCTTGTAGCATTGGACTGAGGAAGACTTGATCTGCCCTACCCAGGAACAAAGTATCATGAAGAACTAAAAACTCAACAAAAACCAAATCTGCCCCCTCCTCCTTATCCTTCCTCTCGAGGGGACAACCCTTCCTGCTGGTCCCCCCCCCTCTCGACTTCATTAAGCTCAATTTTGATGGAGCCTCCAAAGGAAACCCAAGAGCAGCAGGGTTTAGGGCAGTGTTCTGTAATCATTAGGGAAGCATTCTCCTCCTCATAGCAGGAAATTTAGGACACACTACCAACAATGTTGTAGAACTCTGGGGGCTAACCACAGGGCTACAATTGGCCTCAAAATACCACTTCAACAAACTTATAGTGGAAGGAAACTCTCAAGTCATCCTCAACCTCTTCCAGAAAATCGTGAATGGAGCATACCTAGAGCAAGTCTTGCCCTGTTGGCGCCTCTCTTATGGTATAAGAAAAATTGTAACTCTCCTCTGACCTGGTCAAGATCTCATCCCTTCTCATGTTAGAAGAAAATCCAATCATATTGCAGGCGATCTAGCCAATATTGGGGTAGAAGGAAAGGGACCAGATCTTCTTTGTCAGGCCCCCACCCATTAGATGCACCCCGTATTTCATATATGCCAGAAAAAATCTCTCACCATCAACAACCCCCCATATGGGGTGCTAGTGGAGAACACGCATCGAGCAAAGAAGCTAGGAGAGAGCCTCTGTGGCATCAGCCACGTGACGACTGCGTGGCCCTCCCTCCCACCTGCCTCATTCCTTTAACTTCATCTCACTCAAGACAGGGCACCATTACTATCAGTTCTCCCTGCTCTGCCTTACCGTCCATATGATGGACCAACACCCTCACTCGGCCTTTACTCTGTGTGTGTAGATATTTATGGAATTGCACCATCTCCTCAGGTTATTTGAATTGCACCAGGGGCTCCAGATGGCTCATTCCCTCATGGTTGTTTTCTCCAGAGCTTGGCCTCCTATCAATCCTTTCCCTGGTCTGTTATCGCCCTCTCCCGGACCGTTCTTGGTTCATTTCTACTCTCCTAGTGTTTCAGACATGCCCAAGCTATGAGAGTCATCCTGGAAGCCAAGTCGAACTCGCTTAGTTCCCTGCCCACTCCCTCCCATTTATCCTCCTCCTCATCGGTCACCTCGTCCTCCTCCCTGGCGTAGTTGACCCAAACTCCATCCAACCTCCTACCCGTCTCCGTGTCCCTTGCCAACAGAATGGAGGGGTTGGATTGCTCATCGACCCCACTGGATTACAACCCAGGACCTTCCAGAAATTCGGCCTCTGCTTCACATCCAGGCCGTTTGGCTCCTCCTAAATCTTTGGCCTCCCAATCGCTTCAGGCCTCACCACTCGATGCTCGATTTCATATGGACGGTCAGGAAGCTAGCCAAAATTCACTTCTACAACACCACTCTCGAGCTGGCTCTAATGCTGATACAAACTGTGAATGGAAAATGGGCCTCACACTGCTGCATAGACTTGTATTCGACTTACGTCGGGATGTGGATGACCTCTGATTCCGCCTGGAGACCCTGGATGGAAAGACCTCTCAAATCCTACATTTGATCTTGGCAATGCAGGGTGCTCTTCATCCCCTATAGAGGGAGCCCAGGCACCAACAACTTCGACACCATTGTTGGCATATTCTCCCTCACTGGAAACGTCAGACCATGCCGAGCCAGAACATGGGGAGAAGGGACTTCCATCCCATCCATAGGATGTCAAACAAGAGGGGAACATGACACCACAGTTGGAGGATTCCATGCAATTGGACGTGACACCAATCGAGGATTTGTCTCCTCTCGGGGACTTGACATTCGACGCCTTCCTCATGGACGCGTGGCCGCACTACATCCCATATCAGTGATATGTCCAGGTGTCTTTGTTGCTTTATTTTGTGCATGGCCACCTCTCTTGCAAATGTCTATGGTTATTATTGTTATGTTTCCAATTTACTCTGTTGTAACGACCACCGTCAGGGGCTAGAATTTTGGACTCTCTCTATGTCATTTGTTGTCTAAGAATTAAGTTATGCAGTGGTTCGGTTGGCTGAGCTGGTTTCCCCTTAGGGGTAGCTCAATGTTTACAGCCTGGAACTATGGTAGTTTTTTGTACTCTCTGATTTTGATAGAATTTTATACAATCTTACTTAAAAAAAAATGTTCTTGACTTGACGAGCATTATGACCTCAAAATGAGAACTCTAGCCCTAAAAAACCATATTTTTGTGTCAAAAACACCAAAATCAACCCTCGAATTGAAAATTAGTGCTACCAATAGTGCCAATTTTTTTTTCAAGGGGGGAAGGAGTTAAAATAACAACTTGTTTGAAACTATGACTTTCACAATCAATATTGTTGCAGAAAAAAATCTTAAAACCAACTCCCTATCGAAAATTTATGCTCCATGTAGCACCTATTTTTTTTAGGTTAAAACTATAATTTGATTGAAACTGTGGCCTAGACAACTAGTACTATCACGAACAAAAACCTTAAAATCGACTCCCAAATCGAAAAATGATAATATTGGTTCCTTTTCAAGGTCAAAATTAAAACTTGTTTGAAACCATGGCCTAACAACTGATACCATTGCAAATAGAAACCTTAAAAACTAGCACCAATATAAACAAAATCATAAAAATATATAAATAATAATAATAATTTTGAAAAGTAGAGGAGAAAACAAAAATAAACGAAACTAAAAAAACACAATTTTTTTATTTTAATTAAAAAAAACACAATTCATAAAATAATTAAAAAAAAATCGACGCCTCCCTCAATATAGGAAAATGAATTTAAGTTTTTTTTAATATTTTTTTTTTTCAGAAAAAAACATAGCTTCTATTTCATAAGGGAAAAAAAAGAAAAGAAAATATATAATTTGAAGGCGTGATAGCACTAGAAAAAAAGGTGTATGTGTAGACTGCCAAAAAACAAAACTCTCAGGCAAATCCATAACTGGGAAAACAAAATGTTTTTTTACTATAAAGAGACATAGAGCATCTACCTACAATGGGTTAGAATTTTGAAAGAAAACCAAAACAATAAGGCAAGGTGACTCAAATTGCCTTACAGGGCATGAAAAAAACCATCTCTTTTGGAGATCACCTATCCATCAAGAAATTCCCCAAGGATTAATTGACTTTTATTCAACATTAGAGTATCCTTAGACAAAGAGTCTACAATATAATTGTGTTATCTATATATATTTATGTAATTGATCTAGCTAAAAGTATTTGAGATTAACTTCAATCCATGACCAAATTCAGCAAGCACTATATTATCAAGTTGAGATTCCTCATTCATCCAATCAATCACAAGCTTAGATTCATTGAGGACCTACAACTCATCTACTCCCCAATTTACTACACATTTGAGAAGCCCATACAATGCGTTGAGATCACTTTGATTGTTCGTTCCCACACCCAGAGAGGCCTTTCTAGAAATAAAATGGGAATCTAAAAAATAGAGAGTAAAACCAAAACCACAATTTCTAGCCGGTTCTTGAAAAGCCTCATAAAAAAAACTATGTGATATGCTTATTTATGACCACAGAGTCAATCACCCGAGCTTTCTTGGATTTTCAACAACCTTTACAAAGAGACAACATTCACAAAACTTGTTGAGTAATGTGAAAGGGGGAAGCCATTTGTCCTAAAATATACAAGAATTTTGAGATAACTAGATACCCCAAGATACCAAAGGAAGGAGAATCGTTATCTCTTTCACCATAGGATTGGTGGAAAAATCATGAAAGTAGTCAACCAAAGTAGGTTTTTCCCATAAAGAAGACAATCCCAACTGATTTCCTATTTCTAGGAAAACATGACGAGAAAAGGAACATTCCAGGAAAATATGAAAATTTGTTTCTATGGAGCATTTACAAAGGTAGCACATACCCAACCCCTACTTGACTCTAGCATGAATTTTGTCCTAAGTTAGAACTCATTTTTTTAGAACAAGCTAGAAAAAAATAATACTCTTCTATGAGCCCTGAAGTTTCCATAATTTTTTATACCACTAGGCCTAGGCATTTTCGTCCTCATTCATCATAGCATGATATCCATGTTTCATCATGTTAAGAACCAACCATCAATTTGTTATAAAGGTGTTAAGATGTGTTGGTGATAAGGTGTTGCAAATTTACTACACATTAACACCTTTATAAATTTGCAACACCTTATAAGGGCCATAGTACTTTGGTGATAATTTATTATCCTTCTTGGCTTGCTTGAGGGACATCTGTTTGTATGGTTGTAGTCTTAAAAATACC
>SNQJ01S0059366.1:0-10583 GCA_010110895.2 Picea sitchensis
TGATTAAGCATTTGGGAATTTCATCACTACAGTATTATTCAAACCATTATTTGAGACCTATTCCATTGGATTTATCTCTTCTCCCTTATCACATTCATACCTATCATTTTTCATCAAATGTTTTGACCCCACCCACCCCTTTTCGGTTCCCTCGTCATCATGGCCCATACCCGTAGCCAAGACTTGGAAGCTCTGTTCAATACCTTGTAATATAATTTCACAGAGACCCAATAACAAGTGTGACAACTCAGTGCCAATATTTCCACCATCAATAAAAACATGCATTCCTCCATCTACGCCTCAATCGATGAACTCAAAGAAGACCTCAAACAAGACATTACTACCCAGCTTGAATCTGTCACTTCAATGATCTCCACCAAGCTGCATATCCTTATAGATCCCCCTTTATCAGACCCACCTTTTCATACCGAAGATGAAAATTCCTCTCATTCCCATAATTTTCATCCCCATCAATTTCAGTGTGACCTACACCTTTCACGTGTGGATGTGACCAAATTTGATGGCTCGGATCCCATTGGTTGGGTAACTCAAATGGAACATTATTTCTCTTTGTATGACATTACAAATGACTTGCCTAAAATCGGGTATGGTGTTCTCCATCTAGATCAAGAACATTGGCAATGGTGGAAATGGAGAAAAACTACCCGTCAAGGGTATGTTGCTTGGACACACTTTGTGGTATAGCTTTATGAATGCTTTGACACTGACACCAACCATTTAGGCCGTTTGAAAAGGTTGAAACAATCTGGCACAGTGGAAGACTTTATAACTGCTTTTGAGCGACTGTGTTTTCGTACATAGGGCATATCTGATGATTTTTTTTGAGAATGTTTTATTAGTGGCCTAGAGGATGAGATTTGTGCCCATGTCCTCATGGCTCGTCCCTAGAGTTGGGTGGAGGATACTAAAAGAGATAAGAAAGAACAACAGGTTGTCTCTTCTCAAAACCATAAACCCTCTTTTATTCCTTGCACTAAACTAGTAAATCCCACTCCTCCTTCTACCCCATTAAAGATCCAAAAATTGACCAGGGTCGAAATGGATGAACGCCAACTCAAAGGCCTTTGTTATAATTGTGATGACAAATATTTTCCGAGACACAAGTGTATGGAACAAAATCTTTTTATGGCCATCTCAGAGGATGTTTCAGAAGAGGATGTTGAAGCTCCCCTTGTGTTGGTGTCACCTGAACCTAGTGACATAACCCCTCCCTCAGACCCTCCCGAAGTTGAACTGATCATTTCCCTAAATTCTCTCATTGGCTTCCCTGCTCCCCAAAACCTCAAGCTAATTGGCTACACCAAGAATAGGAAGGTCATCATTCTTGTTGATAGTGGAAGCACCCATAATTTTATTCATCGTCGCATTTCCCAATAAACTAATCGCTATATCCGTGTAGTCAATAATTTCCAAATCATGATTGCCAATGGTAGGTCCATGAAATGTGGAGGGCGTTGTGAAAATGTGCATCTCCAAATTGGTGACTACCACCTGAAATATCATATGTTTTCCATCGACATGGGCGATTGTGACATTGTGTTGGGTGTAGATTGGCTAAGGACTTTGGGTCCCATTCTCATGGATTTTAAGGAATTAACCATGCAATTCGACCAAGAGGGCCAACAATATAAGTTCCAAGGAATCACCGTCAGTTACCTTGAGATCATTAGTTCCCATCGCATGGAAAAGCTACTCAAAAAAGGTCATTTTGGCGTTATTTCCCAACTCCATGCCATACAAGCAATTGAGACACCCTCTGTGCCGCAGGACCTCCAATCCATCCTCTCCAAACATTAAGTGTTTTTTTCCACTCCCCAGGGAATCCCCCCTTCCTGTGGTGTTCATGATCATTCTATTCCCCTTGTCCCAGGAAACCTTCCTCCCAATATTCGTCCCTATCATCACCCCTTTTCCCAGAAAAATGAAATTGAGAAAATGGTTCAAGAGCTGCTTAACGCAGGTGTTATCCGCCCTAGTACGAGACCCTAATATTCTCTTGTTGTCATGGTCTTGAATAAATAAGGTTCTTGGCACATGTTTCATGACTTCCGATCCCTCAAAAAATTCACCATTAAAGACAAATTTCCCATTCCTATCATTGATGATCTCTTGGATGAATTGAGTGGCGCCTAGTTCTTTACTAAACTTGATCTTCATTCTAGTTACTACCTAATCCTTATGAAAGAGACAGACATTCCTAAGACTACCTTTATAACTCATGAGGGCCACTATGAGTTTTTGGTCATGCCCTTTGGCTTGTGTAATGCTCCCTCCACTTTCCAAAGCCTCATGAATCATGTCTTCCATCCTTTTCTCTGTAACTTTTTCTTAGTTTTCTTTGATGATATCCTCATCTATAGAAAAAAAAAGGACAAACCATCTTGCTTATGTGGATTGAGTTCTCCATCTACTCTCTTTTTTAGCACCAACTTTTCCTGAAAAAATCTAAATGTGCTTTTGGTGCCTAAAAAGTCGAGTACTCAAGTCATATTTTTAGAAAGGACGATGTTAGGTTGGATCCTAAAAATATTGAAGCTATGCAAGACTAGCCTCACCCAAATACTCTCAAAATCTTGTGTGGATTTTTGGGCTTAACAGGTTATTATCGCAATTTTGTTAAGAATTATGGAAAGATTGTGACACCTCTCACTGCACTCCTTAAAAATAATTCCTTCACTTGGACTCCATCAGCTTCTCAGGATTTTCAAACCTTGAAGATGGGCATGTGCACCACTCCAGTCATGGCCCTTCCTAATTTCGCAAAGACCTTTTTCATGGAATGTGACACTTCAAGGAAAGGAATTGGTGTTGTACTTATGCCAGAGGGTCGACCTTTGGCCTTTACCAACAAACAACTGTCTGAACAAAATTTGGGCAAATCTATATATGAAAAGGAAATGTTGTCTATTCTACATGTCTTTGATCTTTGGCGCCCTTATCTATTGGGGCAACACTTCCAAATTAAGACAGATCATCAAAGCCTCAAGTACTTTTTGGAACAACGCATTTCCTCCCTAGAGAAACAAAAATGGGTGACTAAGCTCTTTGGATATGATTATGAGATCATTTACAAGAAAGGAAAAGACAATGTGGTTGCAGATGCACTTTCTCGAAAATATGAAGATGAAGGGTCCCTTTTTTCTCTCTCCTTCATTGTACCATATTGGCTCCAAGTTGTTCGCCAGGAATGGCTACACGATCCCAAAAGTTCAAATCTGATACAACAATTGTAGTCCAATTCTCCAGTTTCCCAAGGGTACTCTTGGCTCCATGATGATATTTGATACAAAGTCCGTTTGTATTTAAGTAAACAATCAAAACTTGAATCCATAATACTTTCTAAGCTTCATGCCACACCCACAGCTGGGAACTCCGAGTTTACCAAAACCTATGACAGGGTTAAACATTCTTTTTTTTTGGATGGTATGAAACATGACGTTCATAATTTTGTGGTTGAATGTGATGTGTGTTAATGCAACAAGGGTAAAACAGTCAAATCTCCTGGCACACTACAACCTCTTCTGATTCCACCTTCTATTTGGCAGGATATCTCTAGGCATTTTATTGTAGGCTTACCTAAATTGGGAAATAAATCAGTCATCATGGTGGTAGTTGATAGCCTTTCTAAATATGCTCATTTATGTTCTCTTCAACACCCATTTACAACATCCACAGTGGATAAAATTTCCATGGATCAGGTCTTCAAGCTTCATGGCATGCCACATTCTATTGTTTCGGATCGCGACCCAACTTTCACCAGAATTTTTTGGTAAGAACTGTTCAAGTTACAAGGCACCCAATGGCATCTCAGCACAACTTATCATCCCCAGACTGATGGTCAAACTGAAGTTGTCATCAAGTGTTTGGAAACATATTTGAGGTGTTTTGCATCAGAAAAGAAAAATCAATGTGTTCAATGGTTACCACTAGTTGAATGGTGGTACAACACTTCATACCATACATCTACCCACATGACTCCTTTTGAAGCAGTATATGGCCAAAATCCACCTTCATTTCTCTCATGTTTACCAGGTGTCTCGAAGGTCCATGCAGTTCAACAAACACTTACAGTTGGAGAGGCTATTCTTAGTACCCTAAAAGAGAATTTGGTCATGGCCCAGAATCACATGAATCAACAAGCAGATCAAGGTCACTCTGAACGTCAATCTGTAGAAGGAGATCAGGGGTTTCTTCGACTACAACCTTACAAGCAAAATTTCCTCAAGGCTGACCATTGTCAGAAACTGGCGCCCAAATTTTATGGTCCTTATACCATTCTCAAGCATGTGGGATAGGTGGCCTATCAGGTAGATTTGCCCAATCATTCTAAGATACATCCTTTTTTTCATGTTTCCTACTTAAAGAAGGTGATTGGAACTAAGTGCTAAACTCAAACAAACCTTCCCGAGTTGGACGAAGAAGGATCCATTTGGCTACAACCACAAGTAGTTTTGGACTAGCGTGAGCATTGTCTGCGTCAACGAACCATCAAAGAAGTGTTAGTCCAGTGGAAATATGCAACCCCAGTAGATGCCACTTGGGAACCAACTACCATTCTACAACTATTTCCACATCTCAAGCCTTGAGGACAATGATGTTTTTAAGGGGGAGGACATGTTAGGGACCTAACCCCTCATGTAGGTAGAATATTATATTACGATGTAATAAAGGTCAATATTAATAAGGCCTAGAAATAAGGAAGAATAAGTCGAATGTAAGAAGACCTAATAGAATCTTCCACTTCTAGAAGGATCTTCCTCTAGATGGTTCTTTTGATAAACATATTTAGTATAAATAGGAGTTGAGGGTATGAGAACTTTGTCTTGGAAATTATTGTAATAGAGATTTTCTATGCCAGAGGTTTCCCCCTCAAAGAGGCAAGTGAATATTGCTCTCAGTAATCAAAGTGCTCTTTCTGGTGTTATTCTGGTATCATTTTGGTATTATTGTGGTGTTGTTCTGGTTATATTGTTGTTCATCTGCCATTTCTAGAATTTTATTTATGTTCTGCATACTTTTATATATAGAATATTAAAACATTTCGTTCATAGTGACAAAATTGTAGTTTTCTCTTGTATGACCTTCATTGCTATGTTGGAATTGCATTGAATATTTTTGTTTGGTTATGGACATCTTAGGAACAATGTAATTCTACCCCCGATTTGGGTTATTGGGCCTCTCATTTTGTTAAATATCCCTAAAAATAGGGTAAGTACCAAAGGGTTGCAATAATTTTTTGTCTCCCAACTCATCCACTCATCCAATAAACATCCAAACATTTCTTAAATTATGTAGATTCCATCGTAATATTTTGAAGCTATGATTCAAATTTCTTAATTTGTTTTTAATATGCAAGCATTGCATAACATTTTGTTAGAATATATCCTCCACAAAGTGCATGTATACGTCAACTAGGTTTTTAGATTGTATATGCTACTTGATGGAGAAATATTTTGATAAGTTTGACAAGTGATCTAAATAGACTATGTCTGAATAACAAATAAATTCAAATAAATGACAAGTTGTTGGTCCAAACATATAACACTCCACATGGCGCTTGTTGATTGGGCCATGTATAACAAAATTATCATGCTCAACAAATGATGTTGATAACACCCTACCACATATAATATATAGTTTGGTCCATGTGTCCTACCAACTTGTATTCATGATCTCATCATGATGAAATAGAACCTCGGGAGATGCCACATGGAACTCAGTATCTACCCTCATGGTGTTGACATAAAAGTATCTCATGACCTATTATTGATGTGGTTCTTAACCTTAATGAAATGGGTGTTGACATAAAAGTATCTCATGACACATTTACATGTTATCAGAACTGATGGACTGCTAAGCAAAAGCTACACCAAATGTTTTTGCAAGTACAAATGATTGAAGACAGCGGAAGGATGGAATTCCAAAAGGAATTCATTCTTACACATTACAACTATTTTGCTTGGAAGGAGAAAATAGCCATGCATATCTAATCCATAAGGTTGTATAGGTTAACCATGAATACAGATACATAACTGACATCAGCCATAGAAAAATCCAAGTACTTAAATTGCATGGATGAGGCACTCAGAACAATTTGCAGTCTTATTTCTCCCAATATCCTTTTTTACATACCTTCCTATAAGACTCCTAATGAAGCCTGGAAAATATTGGAAGGACTATTTGGAAAATAGGATGAGATGAGGGGACACATGCTGAAGGTGGAGCTGCTCACATTGGATCCAAAAATCTTCGACAATATCCAATATTTCTTCACAAAATTCAAGGATTTACTATCGCAACTCAAAGCTTGCAGGGTTGATAAATCGGCGGAGGAGAAACAAATGGTTCTCACCATTCTCTCCAAGATTGGTCCTGAATTTTCTGTATTCATATCTATATTCCATACTGTCAGATTCTACTCTGGAGCCACTTGGAAGATGCCTTCTCTTGAGGACTTTATCGAATCCTTGACATAAGAGCAAACCAAGCTCATCAACATGGGTGCAATCAAATTCCCAAGGGAACATGCACTCACTGTGCATGATGGAATCCACAAATATCATAAATATAAAGATAAAGATAAGCAGAAAACTCATGCACATATGAAGAAGGAAGGGTACACAAAACCCTTCACCGATGGCTCCGGATCCAAAGGAGAAAAGGGAAGAAAAGGAGAGGAATGCACATACTGTCACAAAGGATTACATTCAGAATACACATGCATGCAAAAAAAAATATATTTGATGTCTTAGATACTTCAGAAAAATAACCTTGGAGATCGCATCCCCAAGGGTGAAAAGAAGAAGAAGCCAGAAGATCTGAATTCCAAGAAAGGCAATTCTATCCATGCCTTGATTGCCATCAACTCCTCTCCCGATGCTTGGATTGTAGATTTGGGAGCATCACATCACATGGCTGCCTCAAAAGAAGTCTATTATTCATTGGATGCATGCAAAGGTCCTCCTATTCGGATGGGGGATAAGTCTTATATCGAAGTCACCGACAAAGGAAGGATTGAACTCACCAATGGAAGCTTCGAGAATGTGCTACATGTTCCCAAAATTTCTGTCAACCTTCTCTCTGTATATTAGATGACAAATTCTAGCACCGGAAATAAATTCATCTTCACACCAAATTTCGTGGACATCTATGACATTCAAACCAACTCCATGGTTGCTACTAATGAGGTAAATCATCAGTCTAGATTGTATACTTTTTCTGAATTCATTGAACCTGATTCTGCTTTACTACTTTCTCATGCTGATGAAAGTAGTAGGATATGGCACAAAAGGTTTGGACATTTTAATTTCAGATACATGCAACAACTTAGCAAGAAAAAATTAGTTGATGGTCTACTAGACATCCATTTCTCCAAGGGAGTATGTGAGGGATGGGTTCTCAGGAAACACCCTCAAGAGAAATTCGACAAAGGAAAGTCTTAACAAGTTTTTTCACCTTTAGATCTGATCCATAGTGACCTTATGGGTCATTTTCCGCATCCATCCAAAAACAAAGCAAGGTTTGTTATCATTTTTGTTGATCATTTCTCATGTTTTACTTGGATCTACTTTCTCAGGAAACAATCTGAGGTCTTTCAACACCTCAAAGATTTCAAAGCCTTGGTTGAGACACAGTCCAAAAAGAATATCAAAGCCCTCCGAACTGATAACGGGGGAGAGTATGTGAATCATGAGATACATAATATTTTCCATGAGGCAGGGATTCAGTTACAACATACAGTTCCCTATACTCCGCAACAAAATGGAGTTTCTGAGAGGAAAAACCGATCTCTAAAGGAGATGTCATCTTGCATGTTGCATGCAAAGTCACTACCACAGAGACTATGGGCCGAAGCACTTAACTATGAAACATACATCCAAAATAGATCTCCCCATATATCTGTCACGGATAAGACCTCCTATGAGGCTTGGAGCGGCCTCAAACCAAAAGTGGCCCACTTTCGCATTTTTGGTTCATGTGCATGGGCCAGGATTCCCTCTGAAAAGAGGAAGGCACTTGATCCACAGAGCACTGCGTGCATTTCTGTTGGATACCCTGATGGTGTGAAGGGATATCGGCTTATTGATCTTTCCTCAAATCGGCTCATCATTGAGCGTAGTGTCCAATTCGAGGAAAGTGTCTCACATGTGCCTCAACAGCCGCATGCAGACACCTTCACTCTTCCACCTATCCGAGATGACGAGCATGGACATGCTGACTCTTCTTCAAATGAGAGTTTTGATTGAGAGGAATCAAATGATCCAGATTCATTGTCAGTACAGTCAGATACAAATTCAGAGCATCCAGATGCATTTGCAGAGCTAGAGCAGAGGCCCAAGTGGGCATAGACTACTCTTCAAGATGCAGGGGATCTCATGGGTGATCCGGCCGATACTAGGAGGACTTGATCTGATTTCGAGGAGACTCTTGTTGCAGTCACTGCCACTGAACCATTTTCTTCCAAATATCTTTTATTGGTTTAGTCAGGTCCACAGTCTTATGGCGAGGCTGCTAGAAATCCCTTTTGGTAATTCGCCATGCAGGAGGAGTACAACTCCCTCCTCGAGAACTAGACTTTGGATCTAGTTCACCTTCCTTCTGGGAGGAAACTTGTCAAATGCATGTGGGTCTACAGGACCAAGAGCACAACAGATGGAAAGATTAAGAGATACAAATCCAGGCTTGTCGCCAAAGGCTTTCAGCAGGTTCATGGTATTGACTATGATGAGACCTTCACTCCAGGAGCGAAGATGGATTCCATTCAATTGGCCTTTTCCATTGCAAAATCCAAGGGATGGGAAGTCCATCAGATGGACGTGAAGAATGCATTTCTTCATGGTGATCTCTTTGAGGAGATCTACATGGAGCAGCCCTAGGGATTTATGTAGGACTCATCTTTGGTCTGTCGACTGAAGAAGTCACTTTATGGCCTCAAGCAGGCTCTGAGGGCATGGTATGCCAAGATGGACTCCCACCTATTGTTATAGAACTTTGTACGTTGTAAATCAGACCCGAATGTATACATGCTCAGGATGACTGATTCACTTCTACTTTTAGTTTTGTATGTCGATGATTGTTGATCATCGGTTGCTCGACTTTAGGGATTGTTGCAACAAGAGGATTCTTCATGACAGGTTTTTGATGACGGACATGGGTCTGCTACACTTCTTCCTTGGACTTGAGATCAGTCAGGATGCATCAGGCATCAAACTGTCTCAATCCAAGTATGCACAATATCTCCTTGAGAGATTTCACATGACAGACTGCAAGTCTGCTCCGATTCCTTTCCTATCAGGAGTCAAATTTGAGGATGGCAGGGAGACTCCACTGGTTGACAACACATTGTACAGATAGTTAGTGGGGAGCTTGTTGTATCTCACACACTCCAAACCCGACCTCTCATATGCAATTGGCACAATTTCCAGGTTCATGCAGGAGACGCATGAGCTACATTGGAAAGATACAAAGCATATCCTTCAATACATACAGGGCACCATCACCTTTGGTATTCATTATGCATCAGAATCTACATTATATCTCAGTGGGTTTACTGATTTTGACCATGCATGATTTTAGGGGCTAAATTTCTCTTATGGGCTAATTTTCCATGGTTTTTCCAAAAATGAGATTCGCTATTTTAAAAATCATTTGCCCAAATTCTATAGGATAAAATTATTTTACCTTAAAAATCGCCAAAATTTTATAAAAACTATATAAAATCCTTATAAATTTGAATAATTTTACAAAAATATTGCCAAACATTTATAGTTGGCATATGAAGGATTAGTAATATTCACCAAGGTTTCTACATTTTAAAACAAATTTCCATCCTTAAAATCATCCCTGATTTCGACTGGGCTGGCGATAACATTGATCACAAGTCCACATCTAGTTACTCACTTAGTCTTGGTTCCAGACCTATCTGTTGGTCGAGCAAGAAGCAAGTTTCCATTGCTCTATATTCAGCCAAGGCAGAGTACAAAGGGGTAGTTAACATAACCATTTAGGCTATGTGGCTACAACATTTTCTCACTGAGTTGGGCATTTAGTTTCATCGGTCGATTGCCATCTGGTGTGACAACCAGAGCACTCTGAAGTTCTACAGAGATCTAGTTCAGAGGCAGTGGATGAAGCACATCAAGATCCGCATGCACTACATCTAGGACTTAGTACACGAGGGGATCATTGAATTACAGTTCCATTCTTCAGTAGAACAGACGACAAACATTTTCACCAAGACCTTCACTGAGAAGAAATTCCATTCTCTACGAGGTCATCTTGGAGTGAAGGACAAAGTTGCCTAGCAACTGTAGTTATTCTTTTTAAATACATTGTACCTTGAGGGGGTGTTTTTCCCATGAGGTTTTCCCTCTTTCCTCACTTTATTTTCAGTGTATCTTTTGTACTTGGGTACCGAACATGGCCTCGTTGTCGGGACCCAATCTTTATTTTCACCATAGTGATGTTCAGGGGGGGGTGTTGGAGTTACTTCACACACACCTAGGATTTATTTTTCCTAAGGTTATTCCTTGTTTATTATTCATAATTAGTCATTATCTAGT
>SNQJ01S0059366.1:10593-35168 GCA_010110895.2 Picea sitchensis
TTCTTACATTCGACTTATTCTTCCTTATTTCTAGGCCTTATTAATATTGACCTTTATTACATCGTAATATAATATTCTACCTACATGAGGGGTTAGGTCCCTAACATGTCCTCCCCCTTAAAAACATCATTGTCCTCAAGGCTTGAGATGTGGAAATAGTTGTAGAATGGTAGTTGGTTCCCAAGTGGCATCTACTGGGGTTGCATATTTCCACTGGACTAACACTTCTTTGATGGTTCGTTGACGCAGACAATGCTCACGCTAGTCCAAAACTACTTGTGGTTGTAGCCAAATGGATCCTTCTTCGTCCAACTCGGGAAGGTTTGTTTGAGTTTAGCACTTAGTTCCAATCACCTTCTTTAAGTAGGAAACATGAAAAAAAGGATGTATCTTAGAATGATTGGGCAAATCTACCTGATAGGCCACCTATCCCACATGCTTGAGAATGGTATAAGGACCATAAAATTTGGGCGCCAGTTTCTGACAATGGTCAGCCTTGAGGAAATTTTGCTTGTAAGGTTGTAGTCGAAGAAACCCCTGATCTCCTTCTACAGATTGACGTTCAGAGTGACCTTGATCTGCTTGTTGATTCATGTGATTCTGGGCCATGACCAAATTCTCTTTTAGGGTACTAAGAATAGCCTCTCCAACTGTAAGTGTTTGTTGAACTGCATGGACCTTCGAGACACCTGGTAAACATGAGAGAAATGAAGGTGGATTTTGGCCATATACTGCTTCAAAAGGAGTCATGTGGGTAGATGTATGGTATGAAGTGTTGTACCACCATTCAACTAGTGGTAACCATTGAACACATTGATTTTTCTTTTCTGATGCAAAACACCTCAAATATGTTTCCAAACACTTGATGACAACTTCAGTTTGACCATCAGTCTGGGGATGATAAGTTGTGCTGAGATGCCATTGGGTGCCTTGTAACTTGAACAGTTCTTACCAAAAAATTCTGGTGAAAGTTGGGTCGCGATCCGAAACAATAGAATGTGGCATGCCATGAAGCTTGAAGACCTGATCCATGGAAATTTTATCCACTGTGGATGTTGTAAATGGGTGTTGAAGAGAACATAAATGAGCATATTTAGAAAGGCTATCAACTACCACCATGATGACTGATTTATTTCCCAATTTAGGTAAGCCTACAATAAAATGCCTAGAGATATCCTGCCAAATAGAAGGTGGAATCAGAAGAGGTTGTAGTGTGCCAGGAGATTTGACTGTTTTACCCTTGTTGCATTAACACACATCACATTCAACCACAAAATTATGAACGTCATGTTTCATACCATCCAAAAAAAAAGAATGTTTAACCCTGTCATAGGTTTTGGTAAACTCGGAGTTCCCAGCTGTGGGTGTGGCATGAAGCTTAGAAAGTATTATGGATTCAAGTTTTGATTGTTTACTTAAATACAAACGGACTTTGTATCAAATATCATCATGGAGCCAAGAGTACCCTTGGGAAACTGGAGAATTGGACTACAATTGTTGTATCAGATTTGAACTTTTGGGATCGTGTAGCCATTCCTGGCGAACAACTTGGAGCCAATATGGTACAATGAAGGAGAGAGAAAAAAGGGACCCTTCATCTTCATATTTTCGAGAAAGTGCATCTGCAACCACATTGTCTTTTCCTTTCTTGTAAATGATCTCATAATCATATCCAAAGAGCTTAGTCACCCATTTTTGTTTCTCTAGGGAGGAAATGCGTTGTTCCAAAAAGTACTTGAGGCTTTGATGATCTGTCTTAATTTGGAAGTGTTGCCCCAATAGATAAGGGCGCCAAAGATCAAAGACATGTAGAATAGACAACATTTCCTTTTCATATATAGATTTGCCCAAATTTTGTTCAGACAGTTGTTTGTTGGTAAAGGCCAAAGGTCGACCCTCTGGCATAAGTACAACACCAATTCCTTTCCTTGAAGTGTCACATTCCATGAAAAAGGTCTTTGCGAAATTAGGAAGGGCCATGACTGGAGTGGTGCACATGCCCATCTTCAAGGTTTGAAAATCCTGAGAAGCTGATGGAGTCCAAGTGAAGGAATTATTTTTAAGGAGTGCAGTGAGAGGTGTCACAATCTTTCCATAATTCTTAACAAAATTGCGATAATAACCTGTTAAGCCCAAAAATCCACACAAGATTTTGAGAGTATTTGGGTGAGGCTAGTCTTGCATAGCTTCAATATTTTTAGGATCCAACCTAACATCGTCCTTTCTAAAAATATGACTTGAGTACTCGACTTTTTAGGCACCAAAAGCACATTTAGATTTTTTCAGGAAAAGTTGGTGCTAAAAAAGAGAGTAGATGGAGAACTCAATCCACATAAGCAAGATGGTTTGTCCTTTTTTTTTCTATAGATGAGGATATCATCAAAGAAAACTAAGAAAAAGTTACAGAGAAAAGGATGGAAGACATGATTCATGAGGCTTTGGAAAGTGGAGGGAGCATTACACAAGCCAAAGGGCATGACCAAAAACTCATAGTGGCCCTCATGAGTTATAAAGGTAGTCTTAGGAATGTCTGTCTCTTTCATAAGGATTAGGTAGTAACTAGAATGAAGATCAAGTTTAGTAAAGAACTAGGCGCCACTCAATTCATCCAAGAGATCATCAATGATAGGAATGGGAAATTTGTCTTTAATGGTGAATTTTTTGAGGGATCGGAAGTCATGAAACATGTGCCAAGAACCTTATTTATTCAAGACCATGACAACAAGAGAATATTAGGGTCTCGTACTAGGGCGGATAACACCTGCGTTAAGCAGCTCTTGAACCATTTTCTCAATTTCATTTTTCTGGGAAAAGGGGTGATGATAGGGACGAATATTGGGAGGAAGGTTTCCTGGGACAAGGGGAATAGAATGATCATGAACACCACAGGAAGGGGGGATTCCCTGGGGAGTGGAAAAAAACACTTAATGTTTGGAGAGGATGGATTGGAGGTCCTGCGGCACAGAGGGTGTCTCAATTGCTTGTATGGCATGGAGTTGGGAAATAACGCCAAAATGACCTTTTTTGAGTAGCTTTTCCATGCGATGGGAACTAATGATCTCAAGGTAACTGACGGTGATTCCTTGGAACTTATATTGTTGGCCCTCTTGGTCGAATTGCATGGTTAATTCCTTAAAATCCATGAGAATGGGACCCAAAGTCCTTAGCCAATCTACACCCAACACAATGTCACAATCGCCCATGTCGATGGAAAACATATGATATTTCAGGTGGTAGTCACCAATTTGGAGATGCACATTTTCACAACGCCCTCCACATTTCATGGACCTACCATTGGCAATCATGATTTGGAAATTATTGACTACACGGATATAGCGATTAGTTTATTGGGAAATGCGACGATGAATAAAATTATGGGTGCTTCCACTATCAACAAGAATGATGACCTTCCTATTCTTGGTGTAGCCAATTAGCTTGAGGTTTTGGGGAGCAGGGAAGCCAATGAGAGAATTTAGGGAAATGATCAGTTCAACTTCGGGAGGGTCTGAGGGAGGGGTTATGTCACTAGGTTCAGGTGACACCAACACAAGGGGAGCTTCAACATCCTCTTCTGAAACATCCTCTGAGATGGCCATAAAAAGATTTTGTTCCATACACTTGTGTCTCGGAAAATATTTGTCATCACAATTATAACAAAGGCCTTTGAGTTGGCGTTCATCCATTTCGACCCTGGTCAATTTTTGGATCTTTAATGGGGTAGAAGGAGGAGTGGGATTTACTAGTTTAGTGCAAGGAATAAAAGAGGGTTTATGGTTTTGAGAAGAGACAACCTGTTGTTCTTTCTTATCTCTTTTAGTATCCTCCACCCAACTCTAGGGACGAGCCATGAGGACATGGGCACAAATCTCATCCTCTAGGCCACTAATAAAACATTCTCAAAAAAAATCATCAGATATGCCCTATGTACGAAAACACAGTCGCTCAAAAGCAGTTATAAAGTCTTCCACTGTGCCAGATTGTTTCAACCTTTTCAAACGGCCTAAATGGTTGGTGTCAGTGTCAAAGCATTCATAAAGCTATACCACAAAGTGTGTCCAAGCAACATACCCTTGACGGGTAGTTTTTCTCCATTTCCACCATTGCCAATGTTCTTGATCTAGATGGAGAACACCATACCCGATTTTAGGCAAGTCATTTGTAATGTCATACAAAGAGAAATAATGTTCCATTTGAGTTACCCAACCAATGGGATCCGAGCCATCAAATTTGGTCACATCCACACGTGAAAGGTGTAGGTCACACTGAAATTGATGGGGATGAAAATTATGGGAATGAGAGGAATTTTCATCTTCGGTATGAAAAGGTGGGTCTGATAAAGGGGGATCTATAAGGATATGCAGCTTGGTGGAGATCATTGAAGTGACAGATTCAAGCTGGGTAGTAATGTCTTGTTTGAGGTCTTCTTTGAGTTCATCGATTGAGGCGTAGATGGAGGAATGCATGTTTTTATTGATGGTGGAAATATTGGCACTGAGTTGTCACACTTGTTATTGGGTCTCTGTGAAATTATATTACAAGGTATTGAACAGAGCTTCCAAGTCTTGGCTACGGGTATGGGCCATGATGACGAGGGAACCGAAAAGGGGTGGGTGGGGTCAAAACATTTGATGAAAAATGATAGGTATGAATGTGATAAGGGAGAAGAGATAAATCCAATGGAATAGGTCTCAAATAATGGTTTGAATAATACTGTAGTGATGAAATTCCCAAATGCTTAATCAGGAATAAATGTGTAGTGATTTTGCAACTCGAAAACAGTTGCGTGGAAATAGATCTTGTTTGTTTTGTTTTTTATTATTTCCATCCCCAAAGGTTAGGTATTCAAGGGTTCTACAGACAAGGGTTTTCCTTGTGTTATAGCTCTTTGATACACGTGTGGGGTCCAACAGTAGTACTCGGCCCAATATCTCAGGGCACCAACTAAGGAGGCTAGACCATGCCCTTAGTTGTACTACCCAACTACCTAGGTACTAGAGAGTATCTTCCTAAGTGTTTTTCTCAGTGACACTATAGTAGTCAGGTGGTCGATCGATTTATCTAAAGAGGGATTCATGAATTCTAGGTCGATCCATATACAGGTGTTGTCTAATGCGCTACCACTCGAAAGGGTACCTGCAGGGGTTACAAGGGTGGCCAACAGATGTTCTCTTAAGTATCAGTTGTATTTCTTGTGTGTATGAATCCCCAACGGAGTTTTTATGTGCATAATGACAGATCTATGTCGCTTAAAGACGTCGGAATACGTCTCTACCCTGAAAAAAAATTACCCACAATTTTCTACAGAGGAAAGTGCTCTGATACCACTTGTAATATTCCAGATATAAAAAGTATGCAGAACGGAAATAAAATTCTAGAAATGGCAGATGAAAAACAATCTAACCAGAACAACACCACAATAATACCAAAATGATACCAGAATAACACCAGAATAACACCAGAAAGAGCACTTTGATTACTGAGAGCAACTTTCACTTGCGTCTTCGAGGGGGAAACCTCCAACAGAGTAGATATCTATTAAAATAATATCCAAGACAAAGTTCTCATACCCTCGAATCTTATTTATACTATATGTCTTTCAAAATAACCATCTAAAGGAAGATCATTCTAGAAGCGAAAGCTTCTATTAGGTCTTCTTACATTCGACTTATTCTTCCTTATAGAAAGGCCTTATTAATATTGACCTTTATTACATCGGAATATAATATTCTACCTACGTGAGGGGTTATGTCCCTAACAAATTCACATAGAGATGCCAATTTGGGATTGATTACACCCAATTAAACTGGTGTGAACTTAAAACAAAATAAATCTACAAGTTTGAAAATGTTAGCCTTGTAAACACTCACTCAAAAATATTTTCACCAATGGGAAGAAGAATTGCAAGGCTAACAACGTTGGCCCTGTAAACACCCATACCAATTCACTTTCACAATTGGAAAAACAATGTTGTAAGAATTTCAATGTTGGGTTTTGTAAACACTCATTCCATGTTGATTTCACTATTATAAATACACATATATAAGGATGCCAACTCTGGAATTAAAAAAAACCATGCACATTGATTTAGTCAAGCATATCACAAAAGGAGAGAAGATCAAATCTTGGCCATGTTTTGATTTCACAAAAACAATTTACGCAAGAAAATAAATTATGATGAGAGGTTGCAATGGATGGACATGATTTGCTTCATTTGAGTCATTCCTCTTGAGTTAAAATACAAGGGAAAAAGAATAGACAACTTTAGCAATGATTTGTCTGTTCAAAACATTTTCCTATCACTAATACAAAGAATGAAGGTCAAAATATGGGCAACAAATTGTCCTCTCAAGTCAACTAACCATACAAAGATTCAAAACATTAAAAAAATGATATTGCTAGATATCAATTCACCCCAATAAAATTGTTGAGCTCAAGTATAACTTCGGAACAGAGGAAACTAAATTATGGGTATGAAATTTCCCATACATGAGAAATTGGGCATGTTTTTAAAAGTCATATTGCATTGGACATAAACCATTTATCACATTGATCACTTTTCAAACTTATCAAAACATTGGCCCATCAAGTAGTCCTTGAATATTTTGACCAATGATCTTAAGAATATTCAACCAATGTAAATGTTTGATCCAAGTTAAACATCAGATTGTGATATACATCTCCAGTGAATTCATCAATGAATGAGGGGGGTTTAGAGGAGGATATGTCGTCGGTATCAGAGCGATGACTTGTCGAATGAGAGTGTAACACCCCTTCGTTATGACATCAATGTAAGTGAGTGAAATATAATTTTTTTTTTTTAAATATCAACAGTTAGAACAAGTGATATGCAACATAACACACTGCAATATTTACCCATTCTATTCTCATTTACACCAATGCACAACAAGAATCAATTAAAACATCAAGATAATGATAAATCAAATATATCGTCTCAAGATAACCAAGTTTTCTATCCACCCAACCTAACCTGCAAGGTTAGGACCTCTGAAACACATAATCAACGCTCAAGTCCATGATTCATCTGATTGATTTTAACCATTTAAGGTCTCAGGACTGGCGAATTTTATGAGGAACATGGAGGTATCTACCCCCATAACAACTAGTCAAACACAAACTAAATTGTTAACAAAACTCAACTTCTATTACATCTATGACAGGTCAACTCAATAAAAATATAGTTTACACAAATATAAAGAGCTTGAATAATTATGTGTTCTACTCAAAATTCTTCAACTAACACAATATATATTCTAGTGATATCGACAAGAACTACCATAATAAAATGACAAGGAACCACATGTATACATGAAACTAGAACTTCTCTCTCTAGTATAAGCATAAGTTACATTATATTTCTTTTCCTAAGACATTTACATACCATTCCATAACTCACTACTAGTTCAATTACAATCTTCAAAATACTTAAACATTTGTTTGAATCGATCAAAGTTTATTTCCTTCAATTCATTTAGTAGTAACCTTAAAGATTCCACGAATTATATAGGCATACATAATATACTTATATTTCAATCAAATAATTTTACCAAAATTATAAGTCTCATTTCTTTCTTTCCACTACATGCTAGTATTAACAAATTCAATAATATTCACATATAAAAAAACAAAACAATTTCAATATAACAATATTAACATCATAAGGAAATCTCAAGTAATAAGTACTAAATAGAATTTCCATTTTAAAAATCTTGCATCTTGTACATATAATTATTCTCATAATTCCATTAAATAAGCATAACTTTAATAAAGTAATTGTCATGGTTTAAGTAATAATAAGTTCCAATAAGATGATATTATAATCCCACGTGTATGTTCAAAACTCCTTCATAAAAGTTCTTAACATTAAAAACTTATTTCCTTGGGTAAAAGAAAAATATCTTAATCAATGGAAGGAGCGTTTAACAGTTCAAAGGCTTCGTAAACGGCCATGAGCTTCGTCCTTAGTTGTGCATTGTACGCCTTAATGAGGCCAGGCAATTTCAATGGTATATTTAAGTTTAAAACACAGAGGGAGATCATGAAGTTGTAACTATCGTATTGACATTGCAAATCCAATCCACCCCTCGATACTCCAATTATTTATTCGTATAACTACAAGATCCAATAATAACAAAGGTCATTATTAACCAGATCATACATGAACAATCAGTCTAACTAAAGAGCATGGATTTAATCCAACGTGAAGAGTTCCATGTTATTCATTTAATCGATTCCATGGAATTTAGAGAGGTTAAATTGTTGCAATTAAATTTACAGAGATTGAATTCTAAACTTTGAACTTTCCATTAATTTGATAATGTCCCAATCAATTGATATTTCAGAGTTGCATACAAAAATATTACGGCGAACCTCCCGATATTCAATCAAGATTCGCATATCATTTGCGCAGCGACCCAACAAGTTCAAATGACAAATTTTTAACCAACTACACAGAGATCTTAATGTAATGCAATACAGGATTTTGCAATTAAATTTTTACAAGATCAGATGGAAATGCAACAATGAAAGTGACTGTACATTTCCTAACTTCTGTAAATGCAAAAGATTGAAAGTGATCCTTCACAACTCTAAGTAAATTTGTTTTAAACTAAATTTACAACAACCCTACCACCTAAAATTTCGGATCTCGGACTAAAAATACACCAACTAGAGAAAGATTCAAGCTTAAACAATGCAATTGATTATTGAACAACCAAACGAATTCCAAAAATTAGAATTGAATTTAAATTTTATGAGGACCATATCGGTTCTAAAATAGATTGCAACTAACTAGCAGTGACCCAACAGTGCTATATTCCAATGCTAATTGGTTGCGCAACAACCCTCACAATTTAAATTTTCAAGATGCCTATTAAATCTTCAGCGACTATGAGGTTCTGAACTTCTAGAAATTGCATACATGTTTTACAAAGATCCAACGAGTTTATTATTTTTATAATAATCTGGAATTTCCATTAACTTTACAATTCCACAAGAAGATCAAATTTTGATTTCAATACGATTACATAGACAATGATCACACATAAATTTGTTTCCAGCGTGTCACTAAAACTCAGCAACTAACTATATCTCTGCGTTCAAGTTTCAGTATCGAGTTTGCAAACAATTACACGACCATACTAAGATCTATAAAAATCAGATTGTAAAAAGTTTACAATGATAATTGAAATAATAATCCTTCAACAAATTTAAATTAGTTAAGGAGTAACTAACGAGATCGACCCTACGAATTTTACAATCAAGATGCAAATTGAATTGGACAATGATCAATGAAAAGTATAAATTATGATACTGAAATTAAAACTGGAAACGAACAATTAAGTTTCTTGATATCTGGATTGTAAATAAAACAATAGTGATCCATCCCATTCTAATTACAAATTATAGAAATAAAAATACTGGAATCGATGTTGATGAAGAGTTTGGGGATGTCCTTCGATGAATGACACTCTTTATTTACTCCCGCTTGTTAATCATGGAGAATTCATTGGTACCTCTCAGTCAAAGAGGCCACATACAAGAAACCAACAAACAATAGCTCCAAGGCTTGCCTCACAAAGAAGATCTTTCACTCTTTCCACAAGTTTTGTATCCCAACTCTCACAAATATAACACAATCCTCAAAATTTTGGCAACATAACCTTACCAAGAAAAAGTGAGATCCCTTTCCCTTCTTCCATATTTGTTTTATATAACAATCCCCAATGGCACATGTCCTCATGCACAATTAATTATCTTTTTAATTAATTTAATTATGATTATTCACATACACACTTGTCACATTCTCCCCAAGTTGCACAAGTAATTACCATTTTTATTTTATTTAAAAATCCAATTTATCTCATATTCCTCAACGTTTTCCTATTTTTTCTCTTAGTTGTCCCTTTGTTTCCCAAATTTTCATTTAATGAGTGTCTCCTAACTAGATCTTAGTTAGAGTTGGATATGGATTCTTCTTCTAGTTATACTAGTGGTGGGTTGACTCAAGATTCTATTCCATGTGTACTTCTATTTTCTCATAATATTATTTCTTCTATTTTTAAAATCCATTTTAATAATTTCATGCACACATGTGCATTTCATGCAACCTTTAAATTGTATTCCATTTTTTCCTTGAGTTTGATTATATTCTTGAATCTTTAACTTATGTCATAAATCATTTAGTCCTTTATTTAAATTTAGACTTAGACTTAGGCTTAGGCTTAGGCTTAGACTTTTGTTAGGCGTTATAATTAAAATAATTTATTTTCTAATTAATTATTTTCATACAACAAGGTCTAATCATTTCAATTTTTTCTAGGCCACCTAGATTTATTGACTCAACTTTTAAATGCGCGACGTGCCCTTCAAGACGCACCTCTGTGCTCCAAGGGTGCCACTCTCCTTAGACTAGTTTTGGAAGTGTGTCGGACCCTTGGAGTTAACACTCCATTCGATCGACCTTGTGAGAGACTAAGGGCTTATAAGGAATAAGGGTTTTGCCTTATTGTGCACACCTTAGAAATATTCATGAGCGATTGTCTCAATCCACCCTCACAACATTGTGGACCTCTCGAACTAGGTAATTGTTAACCTACCATTCATGCCATGGAGAGAATGCTAGTAGGTTGTGATAGGGACACTTCCACACCTCTCCCTAAATGTATGGTTTGATGTGCATGACCCCTTTACTCCTTATGTGAGTCGGATTAGCAAGCATCATCAAGCCTGCATCCACTGAAAAAAACACTGTCAATAATCCATATACATAAATCATATTGAAATCAATCATATATCGCATGTGCATAAAATGAAATACTCAAACAAATACAATACACCCCCTGACTCAATCTGGAGTTGAAGGAAGTCCATTGATGCCATCAACATCCATAACCTGTCATGTGTTCTGCACACTCAGGAAAACTCGTCAATAGCATCTGTCAATACATATACATAAAAATAATAATAAGTCACAATACATCATCATCATCATGCATAATCCATAATTGAAATGAAATCACAATGTACCATAATCAAATCACTTGCACGCAAGTGTCCTCAAAGAATAAGTCCACAAAAGTGTGCTCAGTAGAACGAGATGTTACAGAGAAGATGTGGGTAAGTGTTGGATGACATGGAGCCAAATACCTCAATCGTGTGTATAATCATGAAGTCATAGGTTCAGTACCATGCATAAATAAACAATTTTGAAATAATAAAAAAAAACACTCAAAAATAAATAAGCATAATTAAGTATCAATTTTGGTGGCATTGTTGGTCCCCTAAGCGAATCACCCTTGGCTCTGTCTCTTCTGTAGATGGGGTATTCTCTGTCACTTTCCTAGTGGGCTAGGCCCTCCTCACGGTGTCCACTTCTTGTCTCTTGGCTGGCTCCATTTGTCTCCTTCCTGTCTCGAGTCATCGTCTTCACAGTTCGCGTGGGTAATTCCATTTCTCTCTTCACAGTTGGCTCATGGGTAATGTCAGGGTTCGGGTAATGCCATTTCTCTCTTCACAATTCACATGGGGGTAATGTCAGGTTTTTTTCTCGAGTAATTATAGTTATATATTTACAGTTCGTGTGGGGGTAATGGTAGGGTACGGGTAATCCTAGTTCTCTCTTCATAGTTTGCATGAGGGTAATGCTAGGTTTTTTTTGTTTGGTTTGGTTTATGTGATATTTTGTTATATGTCTTATATATATGCAGTTATTATGTATATATATATATATATATATATAACACATAATTAATATTATTATATATTAATTGATATTAGAGGCACATCAACAACTAGTTTGGTGGAGGTATTATATCTAGAAAGTAAAATATTTAAAGAAGAACAAATTATTTATATGGATAGCTCTATGCAATAGATTCTAACTTGGGAAGCACTACAAAACTGAAAATAGTAGGGCTTGGGCATCAATGTTATCTATAGAGAAGTAGAGGAAACAACTACACATCTCTTTGTCCATTCCCTTTTTCCAAATAGATTTGGTAGGGAATTAGTAATTGGAAAAAATAGGAATATTTGGGTGGGTAACTATACCCAAGATTGTTTATATCCTTGGTTTTTAAGACCTAGTCTTAAGCAATATAGACCCATTCCATTTTTTCTCTTTTGGATATTGTGGCTAGAAAGAAATTATAGGGAATTTAAGGATATACAAAATCAAACTTTTAAGTTATTTGATCATATTGTATGAATTTTTAACTTATGTAACGAGGACCCAAAAACAAAAATTTGAAGGTGGATAGGGGAGTTATAGATAGATAAGAACTATTGTTGGAGTTTTTTTTTAGTATGGATCTTGTTAGGGTATGGAGAATATCTATGGAACAATGGAAGTGATCTATATATAAGATACACATTTTATCTCCTTCAAGGAAAATATGGGAAAGGGTTCAAACAATTTAATAGAGATGGTGGATTTAAGGACTCTCCTAAAACTAGATTCTTATTTTGGTATTCGATATTTATAGGTCTTCGAGGATTCCTTTTTGGTTGTTAAGTGTATGTTTGCAGATCGAAAAATTTATAACATACCATTGATAGCACAGAATTTAAATCTCATGGAGAGAGACATAGTTGTAACTAGAGGAGTGAATATATTCAATATATGGCATGGACTAAGAGAAATGCATCTTGGAAAAATTGATGATATGTTATGTTTAAGATACATGCTCGAGTCTCTGAGAGCCACCATGGCATCGATTGTGAGAATGTGGGCACACTAACCAATGGGGTCGAAACCCTAGCTCCAAGTAGAAGAACGACCCTTCAGCTATTAAATATTTATAATATATATTATATATTATATATTTATCTATATTGTATATCACATATATATTTTATATATAATTACATGATAATGATGATGGTGATGAAAATGGTGATGATGATGATGATGGCGATGGTGATGAAAATGATGATGACAATGGTGATGATGATTACGACAATGACTGCAAGGGCCAATTATAAGCTACCCTAAATCCATTCCACATAGCCTAGGTTTTGATTTCCGTCACTTATTGCAGTTTGTCGGAAGTAAGATGTCATGGATACCAGTGCCTATGAAATGGGGAGAGTAGATAGAAATGAATATTTATCATTCAAATATCCAACATGTAAAATTAATGAGAGAAACAACCCTCATACTCGTGAACACTTACAAGGATTGCAACCCAAACCATTGATTAATGTAATTGAAAGGAATGGAAATAACATAAAATGTATCAAATTTAGAGTACTATCTTAAACAAAAATATTTTTAACACTAAACTGTCATATTGGATGCAAAAAAACATCTACATGAATGCAAACAACTAGTTAATAGAAATGGAAATGGGAGAAAGAAGAACAATGGTTCCTATGATATCCTCTTGAGTGGGACCTATCCAAAGGGAGTTTCGGAACCCTATAAATACTATTAGAAAAAAATTGAACTCACTTCTTATTCACAACATATTTACAAATTGCATAGATTAGAACAATCTTGAAACTTTTCTCCTTAAGATAGATTGAACGTCTAGTCTACTACAAGGGAATGAAAATAAAAATACAATTGGGAAATAAGATCTTCTATTCTAAGTCATATAAATATTGGAATTTAATTAATAATCTCTAACTAACTGCATCAATGATATCCTTTATTATTAGGTGTTGTCTACCTATATAGTTTACTCTTCCACCCAACGTAGCTAAGTCTAGAGACTTATTCTTGCCTCATTTATCTAGTTCTAGTTCAAAACATGGTTGAATTTTTATGGTTTGAATTTCTCATAGATTAAATCATTGTCGTATTGATCTGGAAACCCATTTTAGTCACCTTCATGAGGGGTGACATGATCCCTTGATTTACTCTCTTTTGCTTCCTAATTCAATCATTCTTGGAGCTTTGGAGGTGAAGCATTTATAGAGGGTCAAAACTCTCTTTGGTCATGGAACTAACCTAAATATTTGTAAATCAATGTTCTACAATAAACCTTAAACAACCAATCAAATTTCAATTATCATAGTTTCAATCAATCATAATAAACTCAAATAACTAAGACACCCTTGTATTCATCATACTCTTCTTGAAAATAAGCTAGTGCATTTATTTAAATAAACATATGTCAATAATATCTACCTTGGCCATTAAAATAAGAGTATTCAAAGAAAGTTTTAGGTCACTAAAGCTACTAGGTGATGGTGAAAGAAATAATACATATAAAAAGGATGGATGATATATGATAATATTAAAACTCATCAACTTGGCCCAAATACTTGCAAAGAAAAATGTGCATCATCAACATGTCTAAAAACTAGAATACCTTTGACTTCGATAAGTTGGTTGGAAACAAAAGTTTTTGAATCATTCATGAAAGATGTCCATGTGTCAACACAACCCAATTTCACATGCCACAAATGTCCACTTGGCCCCTGATGATGATGATGACAACGACAATGACAATGAAAATGATGATGAGGATTTAGGAGGAGGAGGAGGAGTAGGATGATGACAATGTTGATTATGGTGATGAATGCAATGATGACGATGACGATGATGATGACGACCATGGAAAAAATGATAATGATGACAATGATGATGATGATGATGATGATGATGATGATGACGACGATGAAGAGATGATGATGATGAAGACAATGATGATGATGATATGATGGTGATCATGACAATGGCAATGACAATGATGATGACAATGATGATGATGATGATGATGATGATGACAATGACAATGTCGATGTTGATGATGAGGAATAAAATGATGATGATGATGATGGCCACGAAGATGATTATAATGATGATGATCATGATGAAAAATGCGATCATGATGATCATGATGACAAATGCGATCATGATTATCAAGATGATTGCAATGATTATGATGATGATGATGATGATGATGATGATGATGATTATGATGATGATGATGATGATGACTGCAATGATGATGATGATGATGATGACGACAATGTTGATTATGGTGATGAAAATGACGATGAGGACAATGATGATGAAAATGAAGATGACGACGAAACCACAACGACAATCATGATAGTGATGATGATGACGATGATGAGGAGGATGATGACAATAATGATGATGAAAATGGAAATGATTATGACGATGGTGATGATGATGATGATGATGATGACTATTTATGGCGATGACAATGGTGATGATGATGATGACGATGGTGATGACAATGATGATGAAAATGGTGATGATGATGACAATGGAGATGATGAAAATGGTGATGATCACGATGATGATGATGGCAATGACAATGTTGATGATGATGACGAAGACAATGATGATGATGACCATGATTATGATGATGGTGATGATGATGATGAAAAATGAGATGATGATGATGATGATGATGATGATGATGAATACTACAATGATGATGGTGATGATTACAAAAAAAAAATTATTATGGTGACGACAATGACGTTGAGGATGATGATGACACCATGACGACAATCATGATAGTGATGAAGATGAATATTATAATGAGGAGGAGCATGAGAATATTGATTATGATGATGAAAATCATGATAAAGACGATGATGATTAACCCATATAAATAAATACTTTAAAGAGAATAAATCATATAAAATATATAATCACATAACTCATACATTTCATCATTTCTGCAATAACATTGATCATCTTCTTCTTCATCCAAGTCTACATATATATCATATGGTTCAGAATCAATGTTGAAAGGATTCTCCATATCAACATCATCATCATCAAAGTCATTTTCGATAATATCATCGTAAATATGACAGTTGAGAACATTGTCATCTACATCTCTCTAAACTTCTTTGACTTCTTCATCTGACAATACATCTACCTCATTCTCCTATGCATCTTCTTATTCTTCAATATCATATTCTTATGGTAAATTATAATTTACGTGCCTTCTTCTTGGATCATATCTGACAATGTATGGACAACCTACTTTACCTGGAACCTATGAATAAAAGACTTGCTCACATTGGCTTGGAAGAACATAAGTTTATGTACCCATCTCAAACGTCCTTGTATTAACCATGGTAAATCCATTGGCATGATCAATAAAATTTCTATATGGATCATGTTCATTCATCTGTAACCTATACCATTTGACCTCGAACAGAACTAACTCGAAGGATTTAAAGTCACACTCGATTATATCATCCAAATACCCATAGTATCTATTTTCTGATATTGTTCGATGTTTGTCACTTCTTGAGCAAACATTAGTGACCTTAAAGATTGCATTTATCCCACAATCAGAGGTTTTCTTCTTTTCATCCAAATTTTTGATGTAAAATTTACAACCATTGCACCATATAGCCTTGTGGTGTGTCAATTACAATATTTCCAACACGTAAAAAAATCCATTATCAAGCAATAAACATATTTCGACTTAGGAAAAATTTATAAAAAAACACACCACATAGATTAATATATTGGAAACAAAACTAAAATACGATGTGAGTGAATAATATACTTCTTGGTTTATCTTTTAAACCATATGCTAAATCAATTTCCCTCTGAGTAACATTGGTATATTGATTACAATGAGATTCTTTATGAAAAGTAGCCACCCCTTCCCATGATAACCTATCATTACATTGTATACATCAATATATCCATACCTTCATCCAATCAAGATTTTTTTCGATGTATAAATGTAGTCCATCCCACTCTCAACCAACTGTATGAAAAAAGAATAAAAATACTAATTAGAATAAAGATTAATAATTGATCATGGAAGATAAATAAAACTTAAATAAGTACAATATAGAAATAAATCAATATTAATGCAAAGTAGTATATATCTCTACCATCTAATTACCTTTCACTTTCCTCATTCTACCTTTCCTGACCAAGACCTCCCCTTCAAATTTATTAATGGAATTGACATCCCAAGTCAGAGGAACCTTCATGTTTTTTGCTGCTAATTTAGGAAGATACTGACTAATATACACCAATATTGATATACCATATATCCCTCCACCATAGATCCCTCAAGATGTGCTATTTGTATAAATAAATCCTTCGATGACTTCAAGTGCCTCTCCACCATCCACATTGACCTTGTGTGTACAGCTCCACACATTTCAATCTCCTCAAATTGGTGTATGAGGTAGTATTATTGTGCATTGAAAAATGTCAGAGGTAGATACTTTTGCATTTCACACATTAGTCGATGAATTTCTCTCCTCCAATATTTTATATCTTATTTATGGATTTCTTTATATGATAACCACCTACACATGACATCACAAATCTATTGATACTGAGAGGGGGGTGAATCAGTATCAAGTACAATTTAAAACCTTTTTCAACTTATACTTAAACCATTCAACTATATCCAATGAGAAATGAACAATAGTATAAGAGTTACACCAAGTAAATTCATTGGACACTGAGAGGGGGGGTGGACCAAGACAAGTACAATTTAAACCTTTTTCAACTTATAACTTAAACCATTCAACTATATCCACAGAAATGAACAATAGTATAAGAGTTAAGCCAATACACCACAATACACTATGTAATAATATATGAAATAATCAATAGTTATTGCTCAAGGGAAGTAATGACTCTGTGGTAGCTACAACTTCCAAATGTAAAGGGATGGATAACCTCCAAGAGGAAGATACACACCTCCAATATCAAGAGAGTTGAACTCTCCATCCCAGTTCCCTTCCTTCCACCCAAGAATATATGAGATAATAAAAGTTTACATTAAATCATCACCATCAACCAATCATCACATGTAACCCGAGTAATGCTTCCCGAGACTTCTTCACTCTCGCGAATTCTTCAATTTTGAGCACTGGACCCAGGATAATATTGCTCAATGTATTCTAAACCTCCAATTTTACTCCTTGAATCCTCCCCAAAAGAGGTTATAGAAATAATGGTAGACTTCATTCAATTATGGTCTATTCAGAGTATGAACCTGTATAGAATGCCCCACACTCAATAATTAACATCCGATTCTTGAACTTGCAACAAAGAAACCATAGTCCATACATTTTACAATGAAATTTGTCCCACTTTATTTGGATTCTTGATAAAGAAGTTATGACTATTAAAATTCTAACACATGTTTATTCACTAGCTTTAGGACTGGTCACAAACCCTATCTTCCACATAGTATCTCCATAATTATAGCTTAATCAAGATGTAAATTTTTACCATATGTACCTTTATATGTATTCTCAATACTATATCGATTTCACCATTTGAATCGTTCTATAAAAAAATTATAGCAAAAATGGTAAAATGACCAAAATAACATACCTTAGAACACACTCACCAAAATACTTCATCCCTCCTTGAACCGGGCCTCTTTTCTTCTTATTTCCCTCTAAAAATTTGACTTGTATCAAATGAATGTATAATGATGTTTATTTATAAATTCATTTATGTCACTTCCTTTAACATTAGAACCTAATTTGACACTTTCTTTATTTTGTAATTATTTTCTTAATTATCTCCTGTGGCCTACATGTACTTCCTTTTTTATTTCACTTTGTCATCTTCTAAAATTCATTTCTCCTCAAATCCATGAGAGGATCCACTTGATGTGCCACATACCACTGAAGACAACATGATGTATACCATCCATCCATGGGTTTTGCATATGCATGTGCATTTCCTTCATGTCCAAATACCTTCATCAATCTTGTGGTCCAAAACCCATGACTAGGGTTGACATCAATGACAACAACCAATCTTCCAACAATCTCCCCCTTTGTCATTGATGGCAACACTCATGCTCCCACTATCATCATGATCGCAATTTCTCTCCCCCTTTTACATCAATGGCAGAGTGTATGGCTTCTCCCCCTAAGTTTAATGGCAAAAGGTAACCTTCTTCTTTGGGGCTGCTCCCCCTAAACATGTGGCACTCAATAATACTTCATCCTTATTTTTGGTCTTTCGGACTTTTTCTTCCTTGGAATCATTTTGTGTGGATTCTGTCTTCTCTCTCTTATTCATGTCTAGGATGTATATGTTGTTCGGTCTTCTTGTTGCAGTTGCAACCAATCTTCCAACAAAATCAAATCATAGGTTTCAAAAACAATGTATATACATTGAAAGTAAGACAAGTGTCGACAAGTTGAGCAACAACGATTTTGCATATAAATCATTAATATTTTCCTCATGTATTTTCGGAAGTCATATATAACTTGTTTTACATTGTTGTCAAATTTGTCAAGGAGAGGTAGAGGTAGAACATATTGTAACAACAAAGGGATCATTAGTTTTTAGGAAAAGAAAACCATATTATAATACTAAAAACTCATATATTTATCAATATATAAATCTACCAAAACAATTACCTTAATGAAGGTATGTCAGTCATGTGTTTTCACCCCACCAAAATCGCCTTTCTTCGTTAATATATTCTTTATGTTTGAAGAAAATCCCATGGGAAATTTAATTTTTCGAATGACCTCTTTTACAACATTTTTTTTCTTCTTTGTAAATAGCCATGGAAGACTATTTTAGTGTCAATTTCTATTTAAATAATTCACATTGCAGTGCATGATTGGCTTCCTAAATGTCAGTACAAATTTTGACATTTTTTTTCTTTGTCACTCCTTCCATCTACGATTCTACATAACGTAGATACTTTTGCATTTCGCACATTAGCCAAGGAATTTCTCTCCTCCAATATTTTATATCTTATTTATGGATTTATTTAGATGACAACCACCTACACATGATATAACAAATCAAATCATAGGTTTCAACTACAACGTATATACATTGAAATTAAAACAAATGTCGACAAGTTGAGAAACAACGATTTTTCATATAAATCATGAATATTTAGCTCATGTATTTTCCAAGATCATATATAACTTGTTTTACATTGTTGTCAAAGTTGGCAGGGAAAGATAGAGGTAGAACATATTGTAACAGCAAAAGGATCATTACTTTTTAGAAAAATAAAACTATATTATAATACTAAAAGGTCATATATTTATCAATATCGAAATCTACTAAAATAATTATCTTAATGAAGGTATGTCAGTCATGAGTTTTCACCCCACCAAATTCACCTTTCTTCGTTAAGATATTCTTTATGTTTGAAGAAAATCCTGTGGGAAATTTAAATTTTCGAATGACCTCTTTTACAACATTGTTTTTCTGGTCTGTAAATAACCATGGAAGACTATTTTAGTGTCCACTGCTATTTGAATAAATCACATTATAGTGCATGATTGACTTCCTGAATGTCAATACAAATTTTGACAATTTTTTCTTTTTCACTCCTTCCATCTATGATTATCCACAATGTTTCTATTGCATTCTTCTCAATATGCATTGTATCAAACAAATGAGCTATTTGTATGTGCTCATAGTAGGGAAACCTATTTAATTGTATAGGGTAACTTTTCATTCATTGTGGAAGCACGTTAATTCCTTAACGACAATTATGAAAAACAATTAATGAGATTACAACAATAATTGTTAGATAAAATAAACAAAATTCAATACAGATTAAATTTGTAAAACGTTAATATATATGACACATAGACTAAATGCTTACACTAACTATTTATATTATATTCCAACTGACATAGGTGAGGTTCCATTCTTCATGGTTTTATTCCAGTCTTTTCTTTCAAATTGAAAAGATTTTTTTATGTAGTTCTATACCTATGGTTCTTAGGGAGGAAGTGCCTATACTCATAAAATACCTCCTTTCCTAAACTTCTTTAACGATGAGATTTCATCCTAGGACCACAAACTGGACATGCAAATTTACCCTTTGTTTGAAAACCTGCAAGATATGGATTAATGTTAGTACTATTTATATAACAAGGAATTGATATTTAAGAAGAATGCATCATATCTTCATAAAATTATGTATTATTAAAGCACAATAGTATGTTACATACCATAAAAAAAGTGTTATCCCTGGGGCATCATGAATTTTCCATGTAAGTATTCCATGGAATTGAAATTGCTTTTCCCATATTGGTCTAGAGATGGCATACATAGTGATGCCAACCCATAACTTTAGTAGCTTGTCAACAAGAGGCTCAATATATACATTCATATATTTCACTTGATACTTACCTAATTGTGTGAAAGAAAAAATAAATACTACCTTGTATATATATAAGTAATTATGCAACGAATAACAAAAATGAAATACAATGTTAAAACCAATTTTGTAAAAAAATACATGGAACAATCATTGCTTGCAGTGTGTGCTCCCTCTTTATTGACATCCAAGAGGAAGGTTATTTATTATAACAAAAATATGCCACACTAAGTAAATAAAATTGAGCTCACCAAATGGATTGACACCGTCAGTTGCCAATGAAAACCTAACATTGTGAGGTTCTTCTTTAAAAATTGGCCATCTTTCTTCGATGTTCCTAAATGCAATACCATCTACATGAATTCAAATAACACCATCTTCACTTATGTGTCATGCATGGTAATCCATAAACTGTGCAATTCTTTGGCAGTTGAGCAATCATTGCAAACGTGGAGTTATCGGAATATGACGAAGAACCTTGTGAGGCACCTTTCTTGTTAATTGATCGGTTCGATATCTACTAATTTGACATTGCAGCCATTTCATTTATGATGTATTTTTTCCATAATATATAAAATGATCATTCAAACATGCATCAATAGCCTGATACTCCATTCCAATATATTTCATAATGGCACACAACTCTCAGTATGTGCAAGGTAATATATTTAATGGTGGTAAGAAAAATCACCTAACAATCTACAACATAAACAATAACTAGTTAATGTAAATAATAGTAATAAAAATAGTGCATCCTTAATTTACACATTAATTGACACTAAAAATAGATAAAAATAATGTCGACATTTACGTATAATATGTGAAAAATTATATTACATATCTTAGGATCTGTGTGAGACAAGTGTTTGACAAACCATTCAATACTTTCAAGTTCACAATTAACATTATAGTAAAGATAATATTTTTTCTTGAGCCTTCATAAAGGGGTTGGTAGTCATTCTTTGTACATCATGAATATCATCAAAGTTTTCCTCATTGATAGGATCAAATATCTCCTAAATCAATCTATTTGTCCCATCATTCGGCTCAACAATATTATTGGTGTCATCTTCTTCCATAGGATTGACTTGATCTTAAATATCCATACCATCCTCCACATCTTGTACAATAGTATTTCTACTACTACTTGGAAGATATTTATATGGTGATAGACACCTAGGAGGATTTATCTTTATAATTACAAACACTCAATAACATTAGTGTATATAAAAAATATTAAAACAAAAGAAAATTTTATAAATACAATCAATACAAAGAAATATATAATGACTAACTTACCATGGGACGATATGTATGCCCCACTTCACAATTCACATACATCCAACAATGTCTTAGAACTATTTTCCTTACAAGTCTTCTTCTTTTCAAGCCCCCGCATTGATTGCAAGTGAAATAAAATTTCCCATCTGTACCGACCTATGCCTCCAATGCAGCCCTTCACCTAGAAATTGTCCTTTCACTCTCTTCAGGTGTTGGCATTGAGATTTCCTATATTTACAACAAAATACACTGAAGCAATATAAGTACATCAATATATTCTTATGGTACAAATACCATTGAATTATATTGACCCCATATGTACTAGAGAATTAATCCATTTTCGTAATATATTTATTAATGGTTTATAACATTAGTAAAAAATTAATCAACAAATCAAAACCAGACATTTTTACCACATAAGTTCCAAAGCTTGACTATAATCTAGTAATAAAATCAAACAATAAAAGAGAACTAGACCAAGACAAATTGTATAGTAATTAAATGGAATTGAGTAGACATGTTCATACATATTTTCTAGGAACCATTTGTGTCCCCAAATGAAAGAGGGTATAAGGGTTAGGGACCCAATCTGGGTATTTAAAAAAGAGACAAAGTAATATTAAAAATGTGTAACCTTCAAAGTACAAAATCTGAGCTATGAAGATTAAGAATTGGACTTGAGGCAAGTAGCACATAGAAAAAAGACTAATAAATCATGCAACAAACAATGAGTATAAAAATATTTTATAACTGTCGTACCTACAACAAAATAGTCGAAAACACTCACCTTTGTCGATCTTCCAACAAACATTGACTATGTCGAAGTTGACCAAGTCAGTCACCGTTAAACGATTTTCAAATGGGTAGTTGGAATTCTCAATGTCCGCCAATATATAAATGAACTATCATTGAAACATTGGCAGATATAGACATTCATCAAAATTTCAACGTTCAACGGGGCACCGAGAAAAGAAAATTATTAAAATCTTAATATTGTATCATAATTTGCGACGATATGATTAAATTTATCCTTATTGTCGAAATTTTTTGTCGAACTTTGACCCCATATTTCGTAGTGTGATGATTTTGATGGTCATTCAAATCAACAGTGCACTCTAGAGAAACTCAGCAAGACAACTCCATATGCAGATGAAGTTATTGATGAACCTACATTTCAAGAGTCTTTTTTTAGTTCAATGAAGAAAACCTTTCAGTGATGCAACAACATGCAGTAAACAAACTTCCACGGATTTTAAAGAAAAAGTTTCAACATACTATTTACAATCCCATCATCAGACCTTGGGAAGAAATCAGCAACAAGCACAGAACGAGACTTGGATATGGCAAGGAAGTTACCTTTCATATTCCCAATTATTATTAACCAATCCAATTCCAAAGTGATGGATTCCTTCAAGAAGTATCAACTTCACTTGTTCAAGTTCAACATCAAAATGTGAAATGCCAACATTGCAATCGAGTTTTTCATATGGAAGATCAATTTTTTATCTCTATCCTTGTCAATATTGTGGCAAGAAGAATCATCTATCAGAAAAATATTCCAAGAGAAAAAATATTGCAATATTAAAGATTCACTATGAGTGGATCGATCCTTGGCAATGGTCATCAACAACCAAGTGATTTTTTTTTCTTACCGAAGAATTCAATCTCGAGTAAATACAAATTTTGCATCAAATAGTGATGAAACTCTCTTGCACCTTAAGAGGGGAAGTCCAAAAATCAAGTGAATATGGTTCCTGAAACCACTTGTGGTATCTCCTTTCAGCTGAAAAAATGGGGGAATTGATCATGTAATTGAACATGGTTATCAGAATGAAAGTTTTAAAAAAACATATTCCATATGTGCATCAAATTTTCCATATGAGCATCCACAGTCTATATAAAGAAGACTAAACAAATTCTAATATGCAAGATGGGAATCAAATTCACAAGATAGGAAACTGCAGTTTGTATATGGAATACTTTGACAGAATTATGGATTGAAATTGAATCATACACAGGGTACAAGATTAGGATGTTGATTTTGAGGGAAATTATGTGGATATTTTGTTCAACTGGATGGTCATTCAACCTAGTAGAGGATAGCTTGATTCTTATTTCTTGTATCTTGGAATTTTATTGAGTTTTCAAGCATTTTCAGGGATATGTTAGACTTGTATTTGATTCGATTCTCTT
>SNQJ01S0059366.1:35466-53278 GCA_010110895.2 Picea sitchensis
TACCGTATCTCCAAATGACGTGTCAATGTGAGAGAAATTGAGGCAGTTTAATTATTATATTATATATTTTAATTATTGAAATGAATACAAATGAGAGAATGATTATGGATTGAGGCCTTTTCCAACTAAGTTCTTGTCCTGATCTTGTGTGTTCTATGTCTTTCAATATCCATAAGAAAATTAGGCCAATATCAATAAGGATGCACATTGGGAAGCCTTATCAAGGTCAGTAATAGAATGACAATAGCCATTATCCAAGTTGAATATCAATGATTTGAGGGTCACACTACCATTAGTTTGGTTTGCACATGATCAGATGTTGATTACTTGGGTTGACCTAGGTTCTGATCTCAAATAGGTTTCCAATAAAACCCTCAAAATTATCGGCCCTCCTGGTCAACCAGAACGTAACGCTGCACACAAAGTGCATAGTGCAGTCTCACCCAAGATATATTTATGGGGGACTGCAATACTCAAGTGTTTGGAGTCTAGGAATGAGTGGGGATGGGGTTTATATCATTTTCCTTATACATCATCATCATTAATCATTCATCCACTTCTATTATTCATTCATCTCTAAACCAATATATGCATGTTGTTATAACTAGTTTTAACAATTTATTCTTGAGCTAATGATTAACAGAATAGTAAAATCAGTCATTAAAAATTGCATAAAACACGGTACTTTATCGTGGTTCACCCCCTCCTAGGGCTACGTCCACAAATATCTAGCTTATATGCTCTTTTATTTATTTTGCTGCAAAATATGTGTTGCGCACATTACATATTTGGAATTACAATCAAAATGAGGGTAAGTACCCTCTAGGAGGATGACTAGATCACACTAGGATCCTCATCCTGTGACCTAACCCTCAAAAACTAGATTATTCCACTATACAACAATCACCATAACAAAACTCACTACAATCAATCGCTTTTGAACCATGACAACAATCAACCCTTATCTAAACCTCATAGGTCTTTATTTATACTACCCTATTGGCTTATAGATATTACAGTCTTTGTCAAAAACCCTGACCCTAACATGGTTCGGCCTGTCTGCATCTGTACCACATTGTTTTTTCTCTTGCATTTTGTTTTTCCTTCTTTTTATGCATGTTTTTTTTTCTGCCTCCTAAGACACACGCTCCAAAAATAGACCTATTCTTCAAAATTAGGTATATGCCCAAAATAGATCCTTCTTAAAATGTATGAATTTGTAATTGTTATAAAATGTCATGGAATTATATGATTTTGGCCATGATATCTTCTCTCTCTTCTTCTACAGTGCAGACCACATATTTCTCCTTGTCCTAGATCTTGCCCCCCATGAAATCAACATCATCCTCTGTCAAGGTGATGATTGGGCCCTCCTTGGTGTACTTCATCTTTTTTCACATCTTCTCTACCTATGTTGTGGTTATTTTTTTTCTGTGGGAGTTGCACCCCACTCGTCATTATATGTGCCCCCTCCTTGTCGGCATGAGATGTGTCCCCCTTCTTGGCATCTTTTTGAATGTCTAACCTACGCACCATTGTTTTCCTCCTTGGTCTCTTTGGAACTGTGCTTCTTCCCAATGCCTGAGTGCACGTCGCAGCCTTCCCAGTTTTAGTAGCTAGGCTATTTGTCTTTGTTGAAGGACCTGCTTTGGCTTGCCCCTTAGTTTTGGTTGATTTCGTTATTGTTGGCCTTGTTTTTGGTTTTTCTACTGGCATATTCCACTGTGTAGGCCATTTTTTTATTATCCAATCAATCTCTTCCCTTGTGATGTACTATTTCATCTCCAACCACTCCTTCTTTGGATCCCTTGCGGCTTGGATCCACAGATGGTGCCTAGATGCCTTAAACCTACCTATACCTTCTGATTCTTGGACCACTTCCATAGGAATGTGCCACAAATTGGTTTTTCATTTATTTATCTCTTCCAACAACATAGTGAACATCGTGTTATTTGCCTACTGATTTTTGGTGTCCTTGGCTTGCCAGAGGGATTCATATCTGGCTAAGTAGCACTTCCCTTTCCTATCCTGAATGGCTGAAAATTTTGGCTCCTTCCATCCTACCAAAGCTATGATGATAATTAAACAAGAATAATGGAACTCAGTTCCATTATCCTGTGCATCTCTGAAATCGATCAAAAAATTGTTTCAGGAGGTAAGGTACCCAACTGAATATTACCCCTTTCCCATACTGCATGGAAACTACGATGAATCTTGTTGGAGCCTCTTCTTTTCTGCACTTCCTCAACAGCTTGCAATCCATGATCTTGTTAGTGAACCTTGTCGCGTCATCGTTGATATCTCTAAGCACAATACCCTTATTCCCTATGTTGGTACCAAATTATGCCTTGACTAGCTCAGCGATCTCCTTCTCGCACACTTTGTTGTCCAAGTATTCCTCTAGTTGTGTGCCCATTGTGAGTAATTCGAAAGTTTTGGCGATCAACGCCACACCAACTTGTACTGGAATATCCATCCAAAGAATGTTGGCATGTATCTAGGCTAGTAATTGTTTGACCCAAAGACCAACATTTTTATCGTGTTCGAAGTGTGGTATGTCCAAGAGGTTCATGATCTCGGAGTTGTAAAGCCATGTTATCCACTGCGTGGAAAGCATGATTGGTTTTCCTAGGGGTCTAATTTCCCTTTTGTTCACCAAGTAGCCTTCCTCGGCCAAGTCTGGGAATTGTATTGCATCACGAACATCATGGTTTGAGTACCTTAATTTAGGAACTTTTCCAAGAATGTCCTCCACGATCATCACTGCATCTGGAAGGTAGGGAAGTGTATATTTTGTGACATCCTGCGCCTTTATTTTATGCTCGATGGTAGATGGGCATGTTTCTGTTGTTTTTGTGTAATATTCTTCCCCCTCGGATTCTGGCTGGTTGGTGATGTCATCAACCAACACCTCCTCTTCGTCGCGGCCCTATTTTGTACCCTTCATTTCATCGAGTTTAGCCGATGTTTTAGGATTAGGGTTTTCAATACAATTTCGACTCTCAGAGATCTATCGTACTTCCCCTTGTGTCATTGTCAACATTTCCTCCTCAACCCTCATCTCGCTAAGTGAATCTATCTCGAAAGTGGTAACATATTCAAGCTTGATGATGTTCTCAGGATCCACCATTCTTTCCTTCCTCCTTTGGCCCTGTCGAGTAACCCGTATGTACTGCATTGGAGCCCCAAACTTTGGTGGTGTCATGTTGTATGTGATTTGAGCACTTTCTCTCTTCTTCGTAAAATTAAACCTAGGGCACACACTTCTATCTCACTCTGTGCTCAAAAATCACTAAGTGTCGATCTAACCCATGCTTTTTGCACTTTAGAAACCCGATCATAATTGTTTTTCACTTTTTCTATGCCTTTGCGTCGAGTCCAATTTTTCATGCACATTGTCCTGCAACATATGGATTAATGTTAGTACTATTTATATAACAAGGAATTGATATTTAAGAAAAATGCATCATATCTTCATAAAATTATGTATTATTAAAGCACAACAGTATGTTACATACCATAAAAAAGTGTTATCCCTGGGGCATCATGAATTTTCTATGTAAGTATTCCATGGAATTGAAATTGCTTTTTCCATATTGGTCTAGAGATGTCATACATAGTGATGCCAACCCATAACTTTAGTAGCTCGTCAACAAGAGGATCAAAATATACATTCATATATTTCACTTGATACTTACCTAATTGTGTGAAAGTACAAATAAATACTACCTTGTATATATATAAGTAATTATGCAACGAATAAGAAAAATGAAATAGAATGTTAAAACCAATTTTGTAAAAAAATACATGGAACAATCATTGCCAGCATTGTGTGCTCCCTCTTTATTGACATCCAAGAGGAAGGTTATTTCTTATAACAAAAATATGCCACACTAAGTAAATAAAACTGAGCTCACCAAATGAATTGACACCGTCAGTTGCCAATGAAAACCTAACATTGTGAGGTTCTTCTTTAAAAATTGGCCTTCTTTATTCGATGTTCCTAAATGCATAACCATCTACATGAATTCAAATAACACCATCTTCACTTATGTGTCATGCATGGTAATCCATAAACTGTGCAATTCTTTGGCAGTTGAACAATCATTGCAAACGTGGAGTTATCGGAATATGACGAAGAACATTGTGAGGCACCTTTCTTGTTAATTGATCGGTTCGATATCTACTAATTTGACATTGCAGACATTTCATTTATGATGTATTTTTTCCATAATATATAAAATGATCATTCGAACATGCATCAATAGCCTGATACTCCATTCTAATATATTTCATAATGGCACACAACTCTCAGTATGTGCAAGGTAATATATTTAATGGTGGTAAGAAAAAATCACCTAACAATATACAACATAAACAATAACTAGTTAATGTAAATAATAGTAATAAAAATAGTGCATCCTTAATTTACACAATAATTGACACTAAAAATAGATAAAAATAATGTCGACATTTACGTATAATATGTGACAAATTATATTACATACCTTAGGATCTGTGTGAAACAAGTATTTGAAAAACCATTCAATACCTTCAAGTTCACAATTAACATTATAGTAAAGATAATATTTTTTCTTGAGCCTTCATAAAGGGGTTGTTAGTCATTCTTTGTACATCATGAATATCATCAAAGTTTTCCTCATTGATAGGATCAAATATCTCCTAAATCAATCTATTTGTCCCATCATTTGGCTCAACAATATTATTGGTGTCATCTTCTTCCATAGGATTGACTTGATCTTAAATATCCATACCATCCTCCACATCTTGTACAATAGTATTTCTACTACTACTTGGAAGATATTTATCCAGTGATAGACACCTAGGAGGATTTATCTTTATAATTACAAACACTCAATAACATTAGTGTATATAACAAATATTAAAACAAAAGAAAATTTTATAAGTACAATCAATACAAAGAAATATATAATGACTAACTTACCATGGGACGATATGTATGCCCCACTTCACAATTCACATACATCCAACAATGTCTTAGAACTATTTTCCTTACAAGTCTTCTTCTTTTCAAGCCCCTGCATTGATTGCAAGTGAAATAAAATTTCCCATCCGTACCGACCTATGCCTCCAATGCAGCCCTTCACCTAGAAATTGTCCTTTCACTCTCTTCAGGTGTTGTCATTGAGATTTCCTATATTTACAACAAAATACACTGAAGAAATATAAGTACATCAATATATTCTTATGGTACAAATACCATTGAATTATATTGACCCCATATGTACTAGAGAATTAATCCATTTTCGTAATATATTTATTAATGGTTTATAACATTAGTCAAAAATTAATCAACAAATCAAAACCAGACATTTTTACCACATAAGTTCCAAAGCTTGACTATAATCTAGTAATAAAATCAAACAATAAAAGAGAACTAGACCAAGACAAATTGTATAGTAATTAAAGGGAATTGAGTAGACATGTTCATACATATTTTCTAGGAACCATTTGTGTCCCCAAATGAAAGAGGGTATAAGGGTTAGGGACCCAATCTGGGTATTTAAAAAAGAGACAAAGTAATATTAAAAATGTGTAACCTTCAAAGTACAAAATCTGAGCTATGAAGATTAAGAATTGGACTTGAGGCAAGTAGCACATAGAAAAAAGACTAATAAATCATGCAACAAACAATGAGTATAAAAATATTTTATAACTGTCGTACCTACAACAAAATAGTCGAAAACACTCACCTTTGTCGATCTTCCAACAAACATTGACTATGTCGAAGTTGACCAAGTCAGTCACCGTTAAACGATTTTCAAATGGGTAGTTGGAATTCTCAATGTCCGCCAATATATAAATGAACTATCATTGAAACATTGGCAGATATAGACATTCATCAAAATTTCAACGTTCAACGGGGCACCGAGAAAAGAAAATTATTAAAATCTTAATATTGTATCATAATTTGCGACGATATGATTAAATTTATCCTTATTGTCGAAATTTTTTGTCGAACTTTGACCCCATATTTCGTAGTGTGATGATTTTGATGGTCATTCAAATCAACAGTGCACTCTAGAGAAACTCAGCAAGACAACTCCATATGCAGATGAAGTTATTGATGAACCTACATTTCAAGAGTCTTTTTTTAGTTCAATGAAGAAAACCTTTCAGTGATGCAACAACATGCAGTAAACAAACTTCCACGGATTTTAAAGAAAAAGTTTCAACATACTATTTACAATCCCATCATCAGACCTTGGGAAGAAATCAGCAACAAGCACAGAACGAGACTTGGATATGGCAAGGAAGTTACCTTTCATATTCCCAATTATTATTAACCAATCCAATTCCAAAGTGATGGATTCCTTCAAGAAGTATCAACTTCACTTGTTCAAGTTCAACATCAAAATGTGAAATGCCAACATTGCAATCGAGTTTTTCATATGGAAGATCAATTTTTTATCTCTATCCTTGTCAATATTGTGGCAAGAAGAATCATCTATCAGAAAAATATTCCAAGAGAAAAAATATTGCAATATTAAAGATTCACTATGAGTGGATCGATCCTTGGCAATGGTCATCAACAACCAAGTGATTTTTTTTTCTTACCGAAGAATTCAATCTCGAGTAAATACAAATTTTGCATCAAATAGTGATGAAACTCTCTTGCACCTTAAGAGGGGAAGTCCAAAAATCAAGTGAATATGGTTCCTGAAACCACTTGTGGTATCTCCTTTCAGCTGAAAAAATGGGGGAATTGATCATGTAATTGAACATGGTTATCAGAATGAAAGTTTTAAAAAAACATATTCCATATGTGCATCAAATTTTCCATATGAGCATCCACAGTCTATATAAAGAAGACTAAACAAATTCTAATATGCAAGATGGGAATCAAATTCACAAGATAGGAAACTGCAGTTTGTATATGGAATACTTTGACAGAATTATGGATTGAAATTGAATCATACACAGGGTACAAGATTAGGATGTTGATTTTGAGGGAAATTATGTGGATATTTTGTTCAACTGGATGGTCATTCAACCTAGTAGAGGATAGCTTGATTCTTATTTCTTGTATCTTGGAATTTTATTGAGTTTTCAAGCATTTTCAGGGATATGTTAGACTTGTATTTGATTCGATTCTCTTNATTATGTGGATATTTTGTTCAACTGGATGGTCATTCAACCTAGTAGAGGATAGCTTGATTCTTATTTCTTGTATCTTGGAATTTTATTGAGTTTTCAAGCATTTTCAGGGATATGTTAGACTTGTATTTGATTCGATTCTCTTGTTTCACTCTCATCATATTGGATTTTACATCAATGAACAAATTACAGGCATTCTAGTGCACATGATTACACAGTGATATTTTCCATAGTTTTCAACATCCAGATTTGGTCGTTATCAAGGAAGTTTTTCATTGTGGGCCAGCTAAGGATTTTCATCATTAATACTTGGAGATGATACCAATTTATATTTCATTTCTCACTCTCATCATATTGTAGTTTACATCAGTGAAAAAATTATAGGCATTCTAGCTCACATGATTACACAGTGAGATTTTCCAGAGTTTTAAACATCCAAATTTGGCAGTTTTCCATGAAGTTCTTCATTGTGGGTCAGTTGTGGAGTTTCATGATGAAGACTTGGATATGATACCAATTTATACTACATTTATTGTATTGTTGTTTGAAATTATGATTGAGGGGGGGGGTAATGTTATCCTCTTACTCTTATACAATCATGAATTCCTAGAACACCAACTAATTTATTTCACATTTAAGGATATAATTGTTATCCTAAGTGCATTTCTAGATTCCTATTTTTCCTCCTCTTACCGTATCTCCCAATGAGGTGTCAATGTGAGAGAAATTGAGGCGGTTTAATTATTATATTATATATTTTAATGATTGAAATGAATACAAATGAGAGAATGATTATGGATTGAGGCCTTTTCCAACTAAGTTCTTGTCCTGATCTTGTGTGTTCTATTTCTTTCAATATCCATAAGAAAATTAGGCAAATATCAATAAGGATGTACATTGGGAAGCCTTATCAAGGTCAGTAATAGAATGACAATAGCCATTATCCAAGTTGAAGATCAATGATTTGAGGGTCACACTACCATTAGTTTGGTTTGCACATGATCAGATGTTGATTACTTGGGTTGACCCAGGTTCTGATCTCAAATAGGTTTCCAATAAAAACCTCAAAACTATCAGCCCTCCTAGTCAACCAGAACGTAACGTTGCACACAAAGTGCATAGTGCAGTCTCACCCAAGATATATTTATGGGGGAATGCAATACTCAAGTGTTTGGAGTCTAGGAATGAGTGGGGATGGGGTTTATATCTTTCCTTATACATCATCATCATTAATCATTCATCCACTTATATTATTCATTCATCTCTAAACCAATATATGCATGTTGTTATAACTAGTTTTAACCATTTATTCTTGAGATAATGATTAACAGAATAGTAAAATCAGTCATTAACAATCCAATAAAACACAGTACTTTATCGTGGTTCACCCCCTCCTAGGGCTACGTCCACAAATATCTATCTTATATGCTCTTTTATTTATTTTGCTCCAAAATATGTGTTGTGCACATTACATATTTGGAATTACAATCAAAATGAGGGTAAGTACCCTCTAGGAGGATGACTAGATCACACTAGGATCCTCATCCTGTGACCTAACCCTCAAAAACTAGCTCATTCCACTATACAACAATCACCATAACAAAACTCACTACAATCAATCGCTTTTGAACCATGACAACAATCAACCCTTATCTAGACCTCATAGGTCTTTATTTATACTACCCTATTGGCTTATAGATATTACAGTCTTTGTCAAAAACCCTAACCCTAACATGGTTTGGCCTGTCTGCATGTGTGCCACGTTGTTTTTTCTCTTGCATTTTGTTTTTCCTTCTTTTTATGCATATTTTTTTTCTACCTCCTAAGACACACGCTCCAAAATAGACCTTTTCTTCAAAATTAGGTATATGCCCAAAATAGATCCTTCTTCAAAAAATAGGCCTACGCCAACAGGCCCCCAAAAATGAAGTGTGGCTCGTCCCGAGCCACTCATGTGGTGTGTTCTCCCTGTACATCCTTCTCCAAGTTGTGGAGCTTTTCTGCTAGTTCCTTCCCTTTTTCTTCCACCTGCACAGCTTTATCTGTTAGTGCCTCAACCATATGTGTTTTTATATGTTCTAGTAGCAATGTTATGCTCTTTGAATGTTCTTGTGACATCCTTGTATTTTCTTCCTCCAGCTCCAAAATTATTATTGATGCTTGTTCCTAGAGGGGTTCCAATTGGGCTTGTCTTTCTTGCTTATTGATCTACATAGTCTTTAACTTTTTTTGTAGGGTCTTCAACTTCGACGTACCCTTTAAGAGTTTGGTAAATCTCATGTCTTTCTTTTTTTGCTTCAATTCCCACATGGAAGCATTGATTTTATCCTCTTGTTGGTTCAACTATTGGACCTTTTCATATTCTTCCAAAGTGGCCCAAATTTGCGCAGTTCTGTCAAACAATTTTGCGCTTCCTTGGCTTCCCTTTCCATTTCATCTATTTAGAATTTCATTTATTGTTCTCTTTGATCTCAAACCTCAAGAGGAGTCATAGGATTCATTTTTTATTTCGTCTCCTTTATCTCCTGCCTATATCCTTCAATCGTCTGCAAAATGATCTTTATCTTTATGGAATGTGGTTGTATGTCGTTGTTAGCCCCTCCTCCTTCTCTGAGGTCAACTGGTCGCAGGAAATATGTAACATCTCTGTGAACCCCCTACCAACCTCCGAATAGGTGGCATCTGTGTGGTCTCTAGATTGTACTTCCTCCATTATACTAGCATGGAGTCCATATAGTGATTTTGTGGGTATCTATGCCATGACTACCTCAAAGTGGTCAATGTCCCCCATGGTTTTCTATGCGGTCACTTGATCAATTATGACCATATGTTATGTGGCTATGAATGTATCCCTTCCCTGCACTACCATATGAACAGTATCATCTCTTTCTTTTTGTGCAAGGGGTCATTGTGTCTTTTCTGGTTGTTGTGTTGTGGCATGTGGTATTGTATGAATTTTTAATTGTTATAAAATGTCATGGAATTATATGATTTTGGCCATGATATCTTCTCTCTGTTCTTCTACAGTGCAGACCACATATTTATCCTTGTCCTAGATCTTGCCCCCCATGAAATCAACATCATCCTCTGTCAAGGTGATGATTGGGCCCTCCTTGGTGTACTTCATCTTTTTTCACATCTCCTCTACCTATGTTGTGGTTCTTTTTTTCTGTGGGAGTTGCACCCCACTCGTCATTATATGTGCCCCCTCCTTGTCGGCATGAGATGTGTCCCCCTTCTTGGCATCTTTTTGAATGTCTAACCTGGGCACCATTGTTGTCCTCCTTGGTCTCTTTGGAACTGTGCTTCTTCCCAACGCCTGAGTGCACGTCGCAGCCTTCCCAGTTTTAGTAGCTAGGGTATTTGTCTTTGTTGAAGGACCTGCTTTGGCTTGCCCCTTAGTTTTGGTTGATTTCTTTATTGTTGGCCTTGTTGTTGGTTTTTCTACTGGCATATTCCACTGTGTAGGCCATTTTTTTATTATCCAATCAATCTCTTCCCTTGTGATGTAGTATTTCATCTCCAACCACTCCTTCTTTGGATCCCTTGCAGCTTGGATCCACATATGGCGCCTAGATGCCTTAAACCTACCTATCCCTTCTGATTCTTGGACCACTTCCATAGGAATGTGCCACACATTGGTTTTGCATTTATTTATCTCTTCCAACAACATAGTGAACATCGTGTTATTTGCCTACTGATTTTTGGTGTCCATGGCTTGCCAAAGGGATTCATATCTGGCTAAGTAGCACTTCCCTTTCCTATCCTGAAAGGCTGGAAATTTTGGCTCCTTCCATCCTACCAAAGCTATGAGGATAATTAACCAAGAATAATGGAACTCAGTTCCATTATCCTGTGCATCTTTGAAATCGATCAAAAAATTGTTTCAGGAGGTAAGGCACCCAACTGAATATTACCCCTTTCACGTACTGCATGGCAACTGTGATGAATCTTGTTGGAGCCTCTTCTTTTCTGCACTTCCTCAACAACTTGCAATCCATGATCTTGTTAGTGAACCTTTTCACATCATCGTTGATATCTCTAAGCACAATACCCTTATTCCCTATGTTGGTACCAAATTGTGCCTTGACTAGCTCAGCGATCTCCTTCTCACGCGCTTTGTTGTCCAAGTATTCCTCTAGTTGTGTGCCCATTGTGAGTAATCCAAAAAATTTGGCGATCAATGCCACATCGACTTGTACTGGCATATCCATCCAAAGAATGTTTCCATGTATCTAGGCTAGTAATTGTTTGACCCAAAGACCAACATTTTTATCGTGTTCGAAGTGTGGTATGTCTAGGAGGTTCATGATCTTGGAGTTGTAAATCCATGGTATCCACTGCGTGGGATCCATGATTGGTTGTAATGTGGTTGTTAGCCCCTCCTCTAGCTTTTCATCGCGTTCTTTTTCCTCCTCCTTCTCTGAGGTCAACTGGTCGCAGGAAATATGTAACATGTTTGTGAACCCCCTACCAACCTCCGAATAGGTGGCATATGTGTGGTCTCTAGATTGTACTTCCTCCATTATACTAGCATGGAGTCCATATAGTGCTTTTGTGTGTATCTATGCCATGACTACCTCAAAGTGGTCAATGTCCCCCATGGGTTTCTATGCGGTCACTTGATCAATTATGACCATATGTTATGTGGCCATGAATGTATCCCTTCCCTGCACTACCATATGAACAGTCTCATCTCTTTCTTTTTGTGCAAGGGGTCATTGTGTCTTTTCTGGTTGTTGTGTTGTGGCCTGCGGTATTGTATGAATTTTTAATTGTTATAAAATGTCATGGAATTATATGATTTTTGCCATGCTATATTCTCTCTGCTCTTCTACAGTGCAGAACACATATTTCTCCTTATCCTAGATCTTTCCCCCCATGAAATCAACATCATCCTCTGTCAAGGTGATGATTGGGCCCTCCTTGGTGTACTTCATCTTTTTTCACATCTCCTCTACCTATGTTGTGGTTCTTTTTTTCTGTGGGAGTTGCACCCCACTCGTCATTATATGTGCCCCCTCCTTGTCGGCATGATATGTGTCCCCCTTCTTGGCATCTTTTTGAATGTCTAACCTGGGCACCATTGTTGTCCTCCTTGGTCTCTTTGGAACTATGCTTCTTCCCAACTCCTGAGTGCACGTCGCAGCCTTCCCAGTTTTAGTAGCTAGGCTATTTGTCTTTGTTGAAGGACCTGCTTTTGCTTGCCCCTTAGTTTTGGCTGATTTCTTTATTGTTGGCCTTGCTGTTGGTTTTTCTACTGGCATATTCCACTGTGTAGGCCATTTTTTTATTATCCAATCAATATCTTCCCTTGTGATGTAGTATTTCATCTCCAACCACTCCTTCTTTGGATCCCTTGCGGCTTGGATCCACATATGGTGCCTAGATGCCTTAAACCTACCTATCCCTTCTGATTCTTGGACCACTTCCATAGGAATGTGTCACACATTGGTTTTGCATTTATTTATCTCTTCCAACAACATAGTGAACATCGTGTTATTTGCCTACTGATTTTTGGTGTCCTTGGCTTGCCAAAGGGATTCATATCTGGCTAAGTAGCACTTCCCTTTCCTATCCTAAAAGGCTGAAAATTTTGGCTCCTTCCATCCTACCAAAGCTATGAGGATAATTAACCAAGAATAATGGAACTCAGTTCCATTATCTTGTGCATCATTGAAATCGATCAAAAAATTGTTTCAGGAGGTAAGGCACCCAACTGAATATTACCCCTTTCACGTACTGCATGGCAACTGCGATGAATCTTGTTGGAGCCTCTTCTTTTCTGCACTTCCTCAACAGCTTGCAATCCATGATATTGTTAGTGAACCTTGTCGCGTCATCATTGATATCTCTAAGCACAATACCCTTATTCCCTATGTTGGTACCAAATTGTGCCTTGACTAGCTCAGTGATCTCCTTCTCACGCTCTTTGTTGTCCAAGTACTCCTCTGGTTGTGTGCCCATTGTGAGTAATCCGAAAATTTTGGCGATCAATGCCACATCAACTTGTACTGGCATATCCATCCAAAGAATGTTTCCATGTATCTAGGCTAGTAATTGTTTGACCCAAAGACCAACATTTTTATCGTGTTCGAAGTGTGGTATGTCTAGGAGGTTCATGATCTTGGAGTTGTAAAGCCATGTTATCCACTGCATGGGATCCATGATTGGTTTTCCTAGGGGTCCAATTTCCCTTTTGTTCACCACGTAGCCTTCCTCGACCAAGCCTGGGAATTGTATTGCATCACGCACATCGTGGTTTGAGTACCTTAATTTAGGCACTTTTGCAAGCATGTCCTCCACGATCATCACTGCATCTGGAAGGTAGGGAAGTGTAATTTTTGCGATGTCCTGCGCCTTTATTTTATGATCGATGGTATATGGGCATGTTTCTATTGTTTTTTTGTAATATTCTTCCCCCTCGAATTCTGGCTGGTTGGTGATGTCATCAACCAACACCTCCTCTTCGTCGCAACCCTATTTTTAACCCTTCATTTCATCGAGTTTAGCTGATGTTTCAGGATTAGGGTTTTCAATACAATTTTGACTCTCAGAGCTCTACCGTACTTCCCCTTGTGTCATTGTCAACATTTCCTCCTCAACCCTCATCTGGATAAGTGAATCTATCTCGAAAGTGGTAACATCTTCAAGCTTGATGACGTTCTCAGGATCCACCATTCTTTCCTTCCTCCTTTGGCCCCGTCGAGTAACCCGTATGTACTGCCTTGGAGCCCCAAACTTTGGTGGTGTCATGTTGTATGTGATTTGAGCACTTTCTCTCTTCTTCGTAAAATTAAACCTATGGCACACACTTCTATCTCACTCTGTGCTCAAAAATCACTAAGTGTCGATCTAACCCATGCTTTCTGCACTTTAGAAACCCGGTCATAATTGTTTTTCACTTTTTCTATGCATTTGTGTCGAGTCCTATTTTTCATGCGCATTGTCTTTCTATGTTGTCACAATAGTTGTTGCACACGATTTTTTTCCACGTTCTTGGTGTTCAACCAACTTTTGCATCTTTTTGTATTTTTCTTCATTTTCTGTTTTTGTATTCCTTTTTCTTATTTTTCTACTTTTTATTTTTTTTTATCAGTTTTATTTCCTAATATCTACTATAGTACACTATATACATAACTTTGTTATTGTGTTGTAATTACTAAAATCTAGTAGGTAGATTGTCCTTATATAGTTTCATTTGACTACCAATCACCATTCCTTTTAGTTATGTTCTTCCCAATTCTTTTAGTTGCACACATCCTCCATCTTTTAAAGTCTTTACTTCATATGTCCCCAACCAATGCATTTTTAACTTACGAGGGTATTGCAAAAATTTGTTTTCATAGAGAAAAACTAGGTCTCCCTCCTTAAAGATCTTCGTTTTTATGTGTCTATCATACCAGGCCTTGTCCCTTGCTTTTTGTACCTCTTAGAGAAATCCTTTTAGAATCATGTCTTTTTCTATTTCCATCAGTTGACTTAACACCTCCTTTAATGCGCCTCTTTTTGACATATAGGTAATTGTTGTTACACGCAGACTGGGTACCAGAAATTCTAATGGCACCATTGTTTCTTGTGCATACACCAATATGAATCGTGTATGTCATGTCAACTTATTGCATGTGGTCCTGTATGCCCATAGTAATACTGGTATTTTCAAATGGCAATCATCCATGTTAACATTCCATATCTTAGTCAAAGCATTTTCCAAAATCTTATTGAAAGCTTCTACTGTCCCAATTTCCTGAGGATGATATGGTGTACTCTTTTTCTGATATACTTCAAACTCCTTAGTCATAGCCTTGATGGTAATATTAATAAAATGAGTTCTTTGGTCACTCATAAAAATCTCGGGACATCCAAATATGGTAATCACCTTATCAAATAAGAAGTGTGTTGTTGTCTCTGCGCTTCAATCTTTGACTGGTGTTGCTTCTACCCATATGGTTAAATATTCGGTTGCATTAATGATATATCTATATCCTGACCTTGTTGTTGGTGTATTAATAGGTCCGAAAATATATATTTCCCATTTTTCAAATACATGCAGAGTTACTTGTGGTCTTAGGGGCATCTCACCCCTATTATTGGGTTTGCCAACCCTCTGACATATATCACAGTTATGGAAATATTCCTTGGCATTCTTATGAACTGTTGGATACCATAATCTTGCGCGCAATACCTTCTACGTGGTATATTTTCCTTCATAGTGTCCTCCAGCTTTGCCTTCATGAGCTTCTGCTAAAAACCTCAATTTTTCATGTTCCGATACACACCTTCTCAAAATGTTGTTTGTGCGCGTATTGTATAAATGACCTGCAATCAGTCGATATTCTGCAGCTCTAACTACCATATTTTTCTTCTCCACAATAATAAAATCTTGTGGCACAACTAATGTACTTAATTATTCAATGACATCAATGAAGTATTCATCAGCTACCTGTACTGAAAATAATTGTGCATCAAGGAAGTTGTCTTCCAAATTAGTATGTTCTTCTCCATTGGTTACCCTTGACAAGTGATCAGGTCCTACATTCAGCTTCCCTGGTTTGATTATTACTTCAAAATCAAATTCTTGGAATAATAACATCCATATACATATCTTCCCCCCAACACTGGCTTGTTGACTAGATATTTGAGAGTAGAATGATCTGTGAACATTTTAAAATGTTTACCCAATAAATAATTCATGAATTTCTAAAGTCCATATACCATGTCTAGACTTTCTCTTTCTATGGTGTTGTAATTGTGATCAGATTCTGACAACTTCCTTCTTGCAAAGGCTATAGGATGGTCTAAGTCCCTTGCTCATGGTTGCACCAGAATTGCTCCAAGTGTTATTGTTGATGCATCTACAAGCACATGAAATGTCGTTTCCCAATATGGAAACACTAATATAGTTGTTTTCACCATCTTCTCCTTTAGAGTATCCAATCCTTGCTGACAATCCTCATTCCACTGAAATTTGGTGTCCTTCTTTAAAAAAACTTCCATCGTTGCAGTAATATGTGCATACCCCTTTATAAACCTCCTATAGTATCTTGTATGTCCTAGTGTGGCTCTTAACTAGTGCATTGACTTTGGTGGTGGCAAGTTCACAATAACATCGATCTTGGAAGGGTCAACCAGTAAGCCATTTTTGCACACTATATGTCCCAACTGTTGGTAGGGCTTGCAGTTTGCACAAGGCAGTTTGCACATGGCAATTTGCACAGTTTGCACGGGAATTGGCTTTGACATTAATGTCAAACTTTAAAATGATAAAGGGGGAGTTTGTTGGTCAGTTTTCACAGGCACGGTGGTTCCTAATTTGGAGATCAACATGCCTCACGACATACTGAAACGTGAAACTGCGAAGAACCCAAGAGGTGAGCCTTTGGTTATAACTCGAGCTCACATGTGAAATGAGCCTTGGAAGAGGATTCAACACCCTTATCTTGAATTTCGGAGATCAGAGATTGACCAGCACATGACATGTCATCCTAAGTAATGTCACTATGATACGTCACTCCGGGAATTTCTATTTCAGTATTTTTGCATGGTAAGCAAAAAACTCCAACATCCCGAAGTCTAGAATGTCGAAATACTGAAAGGGACACACATCAGATCATTTCAAGGATCGTGACTTGGAGTGTCGAAACAGTTCATCACAGAAACGTCGAAATGTCGAAATGCAAAAACGTTGAAATGCCGAAACTCTAAAAGTCGAAATGCCTACATTTGAAATGTTGAAACGTCGAAATGTGAAATTCCGAAATACCCTTTTGTATAGGCAGTAGTCACCGCCATTGGTCATGTGAGAAGGAGGAGTTAGAACCAAGTTAAAGATCCTTTTCAGAGATCGCAACATGAAGGGATGAGATGTCTTCACCTCAGGATTGTCGATATGTGAATCGCGAAAGCGCCTTTTGGTAAACGCCCGTGATCACAGCCAATGGGCATATGGAATAAGCACGAGACCCATATTCTACCTCGAACAGTGTAGATTAAATACTTAAACTGATTGTGTGGTTGTTTTTCTTCTAGATGCCTTGGCCAATAATAATCACGGTAAGATAGTTATTCAGTTATTGTAACTGAATCTTCGAAGCCTGAGGGTTCGAGTGTACGCTCTGAATGTACAGGGTAGAAATAAGTGAAATTTGGTGAGATGAAGGTAGGTGTGTATGGAATTAATGGTACAGTCATAGCTCTAAAGTAAAATTCATTTATGTAAATGAAGATAAATCTGAAATAAAATTATACAGGGACAGTGAGGAGAAAAGATGGGGAGAGAGGATTATGGAAGAAAGATTTCTCTGTAAAATTTGAGGAGAAAATTTAATGCTTAATAGTTGACAGAGAAGATAAGAGTTGGTTTGTAGATTCTTAGTGATAGAGAAGGATTCCATGGTGGTAGGGAGGAGCAAGGGGAGACTGTAAAAGTCTCATGTACAAGTTGGTGCTTGTACATCTAGGAGTTGTACCTTCCATTCAGTAGGTGCTGAAGAAACAGAGGTAGAAGCCTCATCTGGGTTGTAGCTCAAATAAAATAAGAATGTAAAGAGGAGTTGGAGCTTGCCTTTCATTCATAAGAAGAAGAGGTTTTTCCCTTTTGGGTTTCCTCATGAAAAATCATTGTGTCATTGTTTCATTTATGTGATTGTATATTTATTGGTTAAATGTATTA
>SNQJ01S0059367.1:8490-23962 GCA_010110895.2 Picea sitchensis
GCAGGCGCGTCTATGAGGGTGAAGCTTTTTACCTCGCAATTATTGAATTTATTTTGCGTTTGGTTGAAGTTTGACAAAAAAATTTCAAACCACACACAAATTACAAAACAATCTTATAATTTTTCAATTTCAGTGCATTACAAGGAGGTTTAAATGCTGGATGGATGTAAATGGACATGGATTGAGGCAGATTTTGGGGTTGCTAAGAACTTAGCTGGAGAGACACTTTTTTAAATATTGGATAAGCACTTTTTTTTCAATTTGCCACTACCATTGTACATCTTACTAACTTGTAATGTAAATTTTGAGAGCGAGTTCATATCTTTATGATGTTTGTTTTCCTTTTTCAATTTGATTCCTTATCCAAGTTGACTTGCGATGTCTAATCTTAATTAATTTGTTCAATGTAATGCCAACATTTTCTCTTTCATGCTAACTTTAAGCAGCACAGTGGAACCCTGAACCTGCGTCTCTTTTTATTGTATTATTGAAGAACACACAACAAATACAAACATATAGGCGAATGGCAATGGATGCGTTTATTGTATGGATTGGATAATGTAGGACCGCTTACTACACACGTCTACACATTAGATAAGCTTAATCCACAGCAACAGCAGGTCCGGTTTGACATCCTCATACCGAATGAAAGGTCAGCCAGAGATCTCGATGGATTTGGGTTGAGGAGGTTGGGGTTCAGGCTGCTTCGGCACTGTCACAGTCAGCACCCCGTTTTCCATGCTCGCCTTAATTTCTTCCACCTTTGCATTCTCCGGCAGCCGGAAACGCCGAAGGAACTTTCCGCGGGATCGCTCAATACGGTGCCATTTGTCGTTCTTGTGCTCTTCTTCTTTGCTGCGCTCCCCGCTTATCTGGAGAATTCTTTGGCCCTCTTCCAATTCTATTTTCACATCTTCTTTCTTCAGACCTGGAAGATCAGCCTTGAAAATATGCGCCTCCGACGTTTCCTTCCAGTCGATCTGAGTATTGGCTATGGCAGAAGCTTCCTTTACAAATTGCCCGGATGGTCCCCCGGCGGCCAAATCTGTGAATGCTTGGAAAGGATCCCATACATCCAAGGAGAAGGGCTCGAACGCTCTGGATGATCGTCCGAAAAAGCTGGGAATTATCGACATTCTTCTCTACTAATTGGAGCAATATGCGATTGGAAAGGATTGGAAAAAATACAGAAGAACAACACTATGATCTATGTGGTGTCGATTTCAATATGGATCTCGGATATTTCAGAAGTGATGTTAATTTCTATTTTTATAAGACGAGGAGGAACAGTCTAGTCTGCCCTAGAAGGCATGTTCGAGAGGATTCTCAAATGTTTGCAGGCTGCTTTACTTTTGTAAGTTCCAGACTATTCTGAGAGCAAGGTTTTACTTTTGTAAGTTCCAGAGTATTCTGAGAGCAAGGTTTCATTTGTCCCTCTACTATATATTGCTATTTATCCATTATCATTATTTCTGGAGAACCATCTAGCCTCTTACATGGTTGAAAAAGTATATTTCTCCAGAACCATCTAGCCTCTTACATACATTGTTGAAAAAGCATAGCTTAATGTAATATGGCATGTTCGATAGGAGAGATGTAAAGTTAATGTGTGATGATGTGGAGTTCAATTTTTTTATTTTAAGTAAGGTAGTTTAATTCTTTTATTTTGATGATTAAATATTGGGAACAAATGTGTAGTTTTTTTTTTCAAAAAAATATATTTTTAAGTTTGAATTATTTAAAAAGCATGTGATTTTATTAGAGGTAATTTAAATGATGACCATAAGCGATATTGGTTTTTTTTGCATATACAAATCACCTTTCTCAAATATAAAGGAAGAATGTTGACAACCCAATACCAAGATGTATTTGCAGGAGTGAAAGTCTATGCCCTACTAGTGTTGATATTATGGTAGTTGCGGGAGGTATTAACCTCCATGTGTAACCTTTGACGAGACTAGAATACTTCGGGAAGCAAGAAAAACCCTAAACAAATATGTGAGAACCCTATAAGACATGTCAGCTCAACAAAATATATAATATTAAGGTATTAGACTCCAGGAAGACAAGTAAGCTCCACAGGAAAAAGATAAACAAAAAATGTAATTACCAGAAAGTCAGGACGACCCAGCCAGAAAAGTCACTAGACCGATTAGTATAAATAAAGGACGTCTTGGCTCATTTGTTCACTCTCTCTCACCCAGAAAACCAGAAATAGTGCGCAAGTTTGGGGAAGGAGTGCAGTTGCAGCTACTGCAACTGGAATTTTCGGTCTTTGGTTATGGTTTGGACTTTCTGCCTTGGTTATGGTTTGGATTCTTTATTTGGTACACTAGCTTTGGAGAGAAGTACAAGGGGTCCAAAGGTACACTAGCTTTGGATTTTCTGTCTGTCAAAGTTAAAGGTGCTCGGGGGTGGTTGGGTGACAATATTGTTATATTGTCTATGGAAAAATGAGCACATCTCTCTTATTCTAACATGTTATGGGCCCACACTATCTTCAGACAGTCTAACCACTGAAAGATAGATTGGGAAGTTATTTGTTAAATCTCATTGTGGCACCAATTACAACTATAGCTGGTTTTATAATTATGCAGCCTCAACAAAGCCTAACCCTTGTGTTCGTGCACTTCTGGTGAAGCATTTGACCTAATTCCTTGACATCCTAGTGCTCCCTAGCCTAGCACACCTCTTGGTACCCTCAATAAATTAGAACTACCCCAACCTCTAACTAGACATTAACTTATACCCTCTTTAGTCAGGCGAACCTATAACTAGTGGATTAACTCAAATATAGAACAAAACGATTCATATGAAGAGAAATAGAGAACTATAAACCCATCGTGGAGAGCAACCAGTATAGACGTGAAAGATACTGGGTTCCGGGGTTTTGTCGTCTCACTGTGAAGGAGAGGGAGAGAAAACAAAAGAAACGGTCTCCATGAATGACCTCCGGCCGAGAAGGTCACATACATGACCTCTCCCTTCTGTAGCGAGTGCACATGAACAAGTCCCATTTCATGAGGATTAGTTCCATTTCATGAGGATAGGTCAGTTAGTTTCTTTAATGAGACCGACCATAGATCAAAATACAAGCATCAGATTATGATTTGTTAGTTTCTAACATATGCCATTAAAAACGCTTACAGTTACATGTATAGCATGTGAAGAATTCCAGCTCCCATCTGAGGAGCATTGGGACAAGAAACACTAATAATAGAGAATTTCTTGAAATATGACAAGAGCATCTGGACAAGCAACACCAATAGTACAAAAATTAAAAATCCACAGATTCTGCTGGAGTGATCGACGAATTCTCAGATGATAATACAATTGTGGTTTTTTTTCTTCCGACTACAATCACAAATCGAATTGCAAACTAAAGGAGCATGACAGGTTGATCAAGCAACTTCAAATCAATTACAGGTATGCCATACAAAATACAAGCATCATATTATGATTTGTTAGTTTCTAACATATGACATTAAAACGCTTACAGTTACAGGTATAGCATGTGAAGAATTCCAACTTACATTTACATGTATAACATGTGAAGAATTCCATCTCCCATCTGAGGACGGATTTGAGATGAATTTCTCCCATCTTGGTAAGCACACACGATCGCCATGGAAAGGCAGTGAGCAATGGTGGCTGAGAGCGATACGATTAATACCATTCTACATGTAGATAACCATGGGGTGGCATATAATGCAGATCGTCATGGGATAGCATCGACTGCAGTAACAATAATACATCTACTACGACTGTCAATTGTCAGAGATACTTGTCAATTGTCAGAGATACTTGTAGATGCTTAGAACCTCAACAAATGAATTTTATTTTATTTTTAAATAAATTTTATACTCTTACAATTAGAAGATAAATTATTCCCTCCACCATGGGTATTTAGTCACCTCAATATCCCGAGGGCCAATTAGAAAATGAGAATATAGATTTTTAAAATTATAAAATGAATTTTTAATTTAAAAAAAAAATAATTATTAAAAACATAGAGAAAACTTTGTTAAAAAGATATAGAATGCATGTAGCAAAATGGACAAGTTAATAGGCTGTGACTGTTGCGCGAAAGCTATAGTCCTTCTAGGCTACCATCCTAGCCTTTAATCTAGGCTACCATTCAAGCCATCATGATTATAACTGATATACAATTCACATTCCTTATCATTAGTACAAAAAGGAAGAGTGAAACTATAGACCACTAAAGACAAGTAACATAATGACTAATCCATGTATGCATTAGCAAGGATACCATGAGTATGGACGAGCATATATGAAGGTTCCAATATATTTTTTTTGTTTTTTGATGTGGATAGGCTTGCTATAACATCGTTTAAGTACCGAGTCTAATTTCCTTTCTAGAGTGTCCCTCAATGTCCTAATTACTTCCTTTGTTTGTTGATTCCTCTTTGTCTCTTCACATATACTAGTTCTAGTCTCTCTAGATTTTTTCTACTATATTCCATTTTTTCCAAGATTTCCTCCATTGTATTTGCACTTCTTTTGTAAAACAACTTCTTATGCTATACTATGATTCCCAAAAAATAGAAAATATGTAGATACTTAGCATTTCACAACAAGATTGGTGGAAATTTATTGCGGCCATTGCCATGTGTCTAAAGGGGTTCAAGGAATCCTCTTGAAAATCAAAGTGTCATAAAACCAAAACAAGTAGGGAAATAATGGAGCAAATCCCCACTAATATTATCTCGAAAAAAGCTTCTGTAACGTTTAGCTCTAGGTCATCATCATGTAGCTTGGGCCAACCAAACGTAGGTCAAGTATCATCCCCAATGAAGGAGGCCCAACTATCTCCCTTGTGATCCTCCTGGCTATGTGACCCCTTTGAAATGTAGGTAGAGGATTTCCCACCACTGGCGAGCCCTAGCCAACTCCCTCTTGCTCCTACTAGATATGTTACTCATCTCAGATGGCCATCCCCATCAACAAATAAGTTTCCATCTTAAATTCAAAAAGTGGTCACATATTGTTCATACCCCTCCCTTAGAAGGGGTGAATAATGCTAAAATGTGGAGCTTATAGTTGGATCAATGATGATTCAAGCCTCACGATATTCTATCATATCCATTGTAGTACAAAAATGTGAGTACATTATTGAAATGTCACCATCCATGTCAATTGTTGGGTTGCATATTTCAATAAAGATGGTGAAATTAAATATTGTTTGTGACGTGTAGATCTTTTCATGGAGCCATAACATCACATATTGCATGATAATATGCAAATTCATGTCCAAAATGATATAGGTTGAAAAACTTAGCAAATCTTAGGAATTCTACAAAAATGAGACTTTTACAGTCAGGATCTTGAATTTTATTCAAGAACATGGCTTAGCTCCTCTAAATTTAGTGCAAATAATAGAATATTTGAATGAGGATATTCTTCATCCGCCTCTAATTTCACCAATGCTAGAAAAGTTTACCTCATGGCAATCCTTCATCAAAGAATGAGAGAGTAAAGTCAACAAAGAATCTACAACCATTGAAAGATATATTTCTTCTTGAAATACAAATTGCCAAGTGGAAGAATCGCTTGAGAAAAAAGAGAAATCTGCCCTTAACTTTAAGATATCAATGATATTTAATGTAATTTGATATGAGGAGGAAAGGGTTGGAAACTGAGGACTCAAACTTGTTACTTTTATCAGTTTGAATTTAAATTTGAAGACCCAATCTTTTGGCAAATTTCATTTGAGTAAAGTGAAGATTGTGTGATTGCACTTCTGTTAAATATTGCAAATTCCTATACTCGGGTTTTATGTGAACTTTTTCCATAACTCCATTTATTTTCCAATTGATTGTATATCAGATAAGAGATGCATCCCTATTATCGAGGCTACTTTTATGATTGCTAACAATTGTTGTATTCGAACATACAGTTGAATAAGCTTTATGAACTTTTTCTAAACAACTTATCGCTCATCATTCTTCTTTATATTTGATATTTAGGTTTAGGTTTAAATTTGGTAGTCAAAAGAAAAGAAATTCATGTGTGATGAATAAACTATTCTTTTATTATACTGCGAATGGATTAATGCCATTCTGAAACTGATTTATGAAACTATTGGTTTTCATTTCTCTGATTTCATATATATAAACTTTTCTTTGACTACGATTGGATGTGGATATAATTGTTATGATCTTCTTCAAGTCATATCAGTTATTTGTTCTTAACAATTTATGGGTATAATGAACTTTTTTTGTTCTTGGAAATTAATTATTTTGATCTACATCTTTAAAATTAATTTTTTCTCCCAGCTGAGATATGATAGATAAATTAAATAGTTTTCATTTATGTAAATTAGATTAAGACTCATTAAATCACATATCTTAATGGATTAAGTCTCCTATCAAGGAGAAAATTTCTTTAGTGGCAAAACGAGCCCACATATCGATTGGAAGTTACCATCCCAAACAAGAACATGTCTAATTGGGACTTGTGATCGAGTAACTATCCCGTGTTGCAAGAAGGAATTTTTCTTCTTTTCAACAAGCCCTAAAGCTCACTCTCCATATAGAAAAATATCTTAGAATCTCGTAGATGCATTTATATGATGACTCTCTCCTCACCATAAACTGGATGATTGGGGTGTTCTCACTCCAAAATTACACTCTTTGGCCACTATTTCAAGAAATCAAGCGACCAACAAGTCTTTTTTTATCACTTCACTTTTTCTCGTGTCTACAACAAACAAAACCAGGAAGAAGAACAAATCTCCAAAGCTGGTGTGGATATGGATAGAGGATCTTGGAAAGTTAGTGAAAAAACCAATGATCACTCTCATGAATATCTTCATGTGTCTTGGCTCCAAATATGATTTGCTCAAATTATCAGATTTTCATGAAGCTATTTTTGAGGTTTTTTTGACTTATCATCAGTGTTTTATTATGTAATTAAGACTCCTTTTTTGAAACCCTGAGACCTTAGTTCGAGGATATTCTGATATGGAATAGAAATTGATGGGATACCATAAAATTTACAGATATGGAACAGAAATTGACACGATGCCAGGAATTACTTTTTTACCTACTTGAAAGCAGGATTTTCATATGCATACTAATAGATCTTACATTTTTGGACCTTTATATGGGCACTTTGTTCTTTCAACAAATTTTTTTTGGGCATTAGCCTCCAAAATGATATAGGCATCTACATATGTAATTTTGTTATACTCTTAATAAAATTACTTGCTTTTTTGCCTTGGAAAAAAAATAAAAAATAAATAAAAAAGAAGATTCAAAATGTCAAAAACTAACTTAAAAAAAATGGTGTCACTAGTAGCACCACTTTTTGAAATGAAGGTAAAAACAACTACTAATTGTGACCTCTAAAAATACAAAAACTTTGGGAATAACTATGTTTAAAACTTGTCTACCCTTTGTAGGAACTTCGACGTGGGCAAACTCCATGTACACAAATTTTGATATTGTATAATTAAGAAGATTCAAAGTGTCGAAAACTTACCTCAAAAAGAACAAATGCTATTGGTAGCAACACTTTTTAAAATGAAAGTGAAAATAACCACTAAATGCAACCTCTAAAAATACAAAAACTTTCAAAAGTTCTTGTGAAGTTGATAACTATATTTAAATGTTGATCACCCTTTATAGTAACTCTAATATAAACAAACTCCATTTATACACACTAAATTTTGACATAAATCTCACTAAAATCATATTACCCACATATCACCAACTTCGTCCATTTTAACAAGGCTGCGTGGCAGTGCAGTCCCTGCCGGGTTGAAGTGGGATAGGAAAAAAGTTACATGTAGTAAATGACACATGGCATGTAGAGCACCATTTATGTTTTGAAAGTATATAACAAAATACAATTTGGGCATAGTGGAAGAAAAAAATTGGAAATTCTGTGGCAAGCAACATGAAGCACAGGTGGTATCTATGCAGTAAATGACACGTGGCATGTAGAGCACCATTTATTTTTTGAAAGTATATAATATAAAAAAATTGGAAATTTAAATGCATTTGAAACAGTGTTATTTGAAATATGTCAAAAAATAAAAGTCGGTTACATATTATTGGAAATTTCAATGCGTTTATCATACAGACTGGGATTGGGGCTCCCGCGGACCATAAGAGAAATATGTACAAGAAACAAGATTGTAGAAAGAAGATAGAGTGCAATACCTGCAAAAAAAATAATTTGAAAAATAAATTGAAAGGGATAAGTGTTTGGCTACACATTTCTATTAAAAAAGAGTGGAATAATTGGGTTGATAAACAAAGCAGGATGTTATCAGTAGACTTACAGTGATGGTACATATGAGCCCTTTTGCTATTTGGTTGTGGATGTCATTTCATTGATGTCGTCAACGGATGCTGGAATCGTGGTAACTGCCTGTTGCCTTTCGTTGACGGCCTGCTTCAATTCCCTTTCAAGCTATTCTTCAATGTAGGTTCTCATTGGGGTGACGTTGATCTCATTCCAGATTTTTATGTTGAAAAGATCGTTTTCTAATTCTTGGAAGTCGATAGAAAGATTACATAGAGCCTGATGAATTTCGTCATTCTGTACTGAATAGTTGACTAGCTAGTCGTCGACGTGAGCTTCATCATATTCAAGGATGCTGTAAAACTTTTCCAAAGACAACGCCTTAAACATATCAACCTGTTTATCGAACTCTTGCCTAGTTAAGGGCAAGGAGTTTGTGATTAAGTCGGGGTCTTGGAAGTCGTTGGTCCTTCCGACTAAGTTTATTCTTGATAGCTTTGTGAATAATTTATCTTTCTTTGATATGGCTTGTTCACATGACTGAACAATGAGATGCAGGTTCTTCACTTTTTCTTTCCAGAGTGCATTTATTTGACTGATCCGGTTTCTGGATGGAAGATCTTGTTGTCTTCTTTTTGTTTCTGTCATATTGTTGACAATGGATCCAAAAGGAAGGACCATGTTTAAATAGAAATGTTCTTCATCTTTTAACTCTGCGTGCAAATGTTCGAGCAAACTATGTGCCCTAGTTCCAAGGGAAGTGATGGTTTGTTATGTTTTCCACGCCTCAGTAACCAGTTCCATTATTTTCTTGATATTATTCTCCACATATCCTTTACAGGATGTGAGGAGGCTGGAGGATCCTTTAAAGTTGGCTGTAGGGGTGGCAGGCATGGCTATTGCCAAAGGATTGATAAGCAATGGCATAGGAATCAAATCCTCTTCCAGTTCCTTGACCCAGTCCTTCAGTCTGGCATTCTCGGCCTCGATGCCTCCAATGGAATCATGAAGTGCATCTCCGATCACCTTGTGAAGTTGACATATTTGGGACAGCCTCATGTTGGCAAGGCCAACCTCTGAACGAGATTTTCCTTTCTTATTTTTTACATATTTTTTCTCAATTATCAATTTTTTGGACTGGCTGTCAAAAACAACGCTCTGGAACACAAAGGATTCATCTTCGTCAAAATTTTTGGCATCAGATATGTCCATTGGGGGACTATGCTGGATGGTGTCTCCATTCTGGTCAAGGTAGCGGAGCACGCTATCCAGATCAGTCTCAAGTTCCATGTTCTCACTCTGAATTTCCGACTCTTCCGCATGTCCCACATTTTTTTTTCTCTTCTTGTCTATTGGAAGCTTGTGAGAACTATCAATTTTAGAGTGAGGAGGGTCGTTATCTCCTCCTCCGTTTGAATAACTCTGAGTAGATTTGTTGTTGTGGTGGGCCATTGGAGCGATGCTCCGAGATGTTGTACTTTTTGGACTGTTATTCGTCGATTGAAAACTCTTGTCACCGGGGCCTTTCCCCTATTGCATGTATAATTTAGTGCTACTCTGCAGTGTGTCTAGGTCACCGACATCAGAAGCAGGAGCATTGCCGCCAGTGTCTCTGTTTTTGGGTAGGTGTTTTTAAAAAAAACATTCGTCGAAGCCAAGTGTTTGTAAATGTTGTCGAAAAATATTATCGGGGTTGAACCCTCTTAGGCTTTGAACATATATCAGGTTGAAGTTGCTAGAATGCACTGCGAATTCGTCGATTTTTTTGACATTTTTCAACACGAACTCCCCGACTTTCCAAGGCAAAGGAATGAACTGTTTTTTTTTAATCTTTTTTTGCAATAGATGCAACCAATAGTTGTATTTCTGTGATACTTCTGCAACAGACATTATGTCTGTAATGTGACATGGAAGGAGAGCAGGATTTTCCGTGGAGCTGAAAATTCTTATCACAATGTAATTATCCAAATGTTCAAGTGTCCCCTTCCTGTCCAAAAAATTGGTTTCCTATTCAGATATGCGGGGAGCATCTTATCCTAACAACAAAACTTTGAAAACAGACACAAATCCATTAAAAACCTCATAAAAATAGTGGGAAGCCTTGTGCTTCCACAAGGTTTGGTACCAGAATGTTACTGGGTCAAATTCCTAGTTGACATTCTTGGACAAAGACAGTTCTGGAAACTAGCAGCAATGTGCTATCGAAAAAACTAAGTAGGACGACATATAAAATTTATTTTCCCTTTTGAAGCTTGACAATTGGGAACAGATTTCATGCGAAATTAACTTACCCCAATAAAAAATGGCTTGTTCCTTGACTGTGAAATACAAAATATAAAGAGTCATCCGAGAAACAGTTGTTGTGAACTCTGTTGATGGGTCTTAAACCCCTTAACTCAACAGTAGGAACCAAACCCGCCACCGAGGCCCAATTAGACTCTGTAGCATTTGTGATTGGAATGGTTCTCCAGATCTCAGGATCCGACCAATTTAATCGATGGGCTTTATGTTTTCTTGTGGAGGCATCTCCTTCAGTCGAGATTTTCTCTTTTGGTATTTTCTCTTTAGTTAGGATAAATGTGAGAAAAAGTCGGTATAAACAAACTTGACCACACAGTGATAAGGAAGTCTAGTGACTGGGAAAGGCCGGGCTCGGGATAACCCTCACTCCAGCATGCAGACAACGATATCTTACCACATGCCTAGTAATAATACTTTAACTGTGTGAGAACTCGATCACTAGCTAAGATTTTAACCTAAACTATCCAAGAAACAAAATGAGAGCAAATTTAACTACTGCAGAAGAGGCTGAGCTTGGGATAACCCGTTGCTCAAACAAGCAAACGATAATCCTATACCACAGGCCTAGTAATAATACGTTAACCATGTGAGCATTCAATTACTGTTTGAGAATACTAATTATTAGAAGAAAACATTTATATGATAAGATCAATAGCAAGAAAAATAATTCATCTACCATAATCCTTCATCATATATCCACACAACGATTCATCATTTCCATCATTAGAGAAAAGAACAACAAAGAAATTTCACCAGATAACTTGACAATATATTCGATAGCTCTTATTTCTTACATCTACTCATGAACTGAATAGGAAATAGTTCTTCTCCATGCTCAATTACACATGCATATGATGAAAACAACTTCGTCTCTGGTCCAGAAGGACTTCTTCATTCATAGCAGCTCCAAAATAATTCTTAACAACTAGAAAGAAAAGAGTTCTTGCAACAAACCATCGACCCTTAGACCATCGGTCGATGTTCCTATTTATAATATAAAGTCTTAACAGTAATTAACGGTAAAATACAATTTGAGATAATAAAAAATCGCCACGTGGCATCATCATCTGACAGTGTTCCAACAGTCCACCCGAGTTGTTTCTTGAAAAGGGTGGATTCTTTCATAATCGGACCATCTGATAAAGACTTCTTCACAAGTATGGGCCCACGGGAATCTGTGTTGTTCCATTGGGGCCACATATATCCCTCTGATGTCCACTGCATGCGCTCGATATTTTATCAAGGTGGAATTCAGCTATTGCAACATGGTTTTAGCTTTGATCGGGTGTTCTGTGAATTGTCGCACCTGTCCCGGCCTCGCATTGGCTACCTTCGCGCACTCTTCGGCCCATAGGGAGTCTTGTTCGACATACATCTTGAGCACGTTTCTTATGTCAATAAACTCACTAGGGTTGTCGAACTCGGGGAGCTTGATATCTTTCATTACTTTATTAATTTTATCCCAGTGCTTCTGGCACTTGGCATATTGTTCTTGGATCTCTCGATGTGGGTCTCGAGACATCTTAGTCCAGTATTCTGCGGATCTCTTTATGCGGTCAAGGCTATTTTTTCTTAACAACCGAATGCCATGTTCTTCCTTTTCTTGACCCTGTTGGACGACCTCAATGTATTTGAGCCTTTCCACTGCTTGTTGCACTCTTTCATGCCATTGTTGCATCTCCTTGCATGCTGCGAGAGCCATGAGAGTTTCCTCCTAGAATTCAATTATATTTTCAGTTAACAGGGTTCTTTCTTTCTTGTACTCGTTGTAAACTCCTGAAAAATCACTCTTCAAATATGTCACAGTCTGTGTGTCGCCTTTGGAATACTACCCACTAAACGTTGCATCAAATCACAAGGGTCCTTGAATTCTCTGTACACTCTAATTGGAAGACTTTCAAGTACATGGGCATCCTAATTGCACTTACTCATCCAAAATCCTTAAATTGGATGTCGATCCTTTAGAAGATCAAGAACAAAATGACAAGATGGGGGTCATAGTGGCAATTATTTAGGTAGGGCATTCCTAATAAATTTGGTTCTATCAGCCCTCCGAAACTCCATGGGGTTTGACTTTATGGCCCTGACAGGAATTATGAAAATTCTTGGCAAATAAATTAAAAGATTTAGTTAGAAATAGGGAAAAGAAAATAGAATATCACATGATAAACTAGATTACAATAAGAGTGCCTTATGAAATAGCAGGATTAAATAACAGGATTAGAAATAAGAGATCTAGTGGTAATGGACCAACTATTTGGTGCCAAGTTGTTGCGGTGATACATATTAGGCAAACTAGAGTGGTGGAAAGAGATCTTAAAGAAACAATATTTAAGAAGAGGATGGCTTCAGATCTTGGATGTATCCTTACTGGTCACAAATGGATCTCCCATCAAGTGATTATGCAAGGCCTCGTCTCCAATTATTCAAGATTAATTTTCTTGGGTCCTAGGAAATGGATAAGTTATTAGAATATGGGAAGATAATATCATGGCCTGGACCTCGTTAATTTAGGACTCATCTCAAGCAGATATAAAGGCTTGGGTGACAAAGTAAGGAATCAAAACACTCTTCAACCTATCCTCCTAGGAGCACACTAGATTGGGAAGGTGGAAAGTGTGGAAACATCTGTAATCCCCCAAAACATTGAAAGGTCAATTGTAGGTAGTTTATTAATGATTGAGAGGAGAAACACCCATAGATGTATTAACTATTGAATCTTTAGGTTGGGGCCTGAATGGAGATAACTATTTAGTGAGCCACCATTACTCCAACAAACTAGTTGCCTAATACCTACTATCGATGTCAACGATCTAATAGAAAATCTAGGGAGGAGAATGTATGTTGAAAAATTGATTCTTTGTTTGGATTCTAGCTCACAATATAGTCTTAACCATTGAAAGTATCCAAAAAAAGTGGGATCCAAGGGCTCACTAGATTCTCTCTATTCTTGGTAGAAAAATAAATAGCCAAACATTTGTTTCTAGAATGTGCATTCTCCAAGTAGGTTCGGAAAATTGCCTTCAAGAAATCGGGAACAAACATTTGTGTGCCCTAAGATTGGTGGTAGATGAATCTAACATCGAAAACCTTATACCCTAGTATCCTAGTGCACAAGTAGCTTCTCAAAACCAAGCTATATTAAAACATGAAACTACTAGTCAAAGGAAAGTTTCCAACCAAGCTAGAACCCTACTACATGAGACGATTCACACTAATGGAATAGGCTTAATTTTTTTACAAAAATACAATGTAGAAGAAACTATATTGGTCAATGTGCTAATCCAGGATAATACCAAGAAAGTAAAAGTGAAGATACTTAGCTAGAAAAATAATATCTTCAATTGGGGGATTCAAAATTTCTAGAGTGGAGGGTGGCACAAAAACACCAAATTCTATTCTTTGATGGTGCTTCAAAAGGCAACCCAAGGGTGGAAGGTGTGGGTGGGAAGTGGGGAGAGAGGGGGGGGTCCACTTCAACCCCAAGTGAAACAAAGTAGTTTTTATGTCCCTGACAATGGGTGGAGTGTCCACTCAAAATGTTGGACATTTTGAAACCTCTTACATAGTTTACATATAGAAAAATTCTCCAACATCATGACTAACTGTGGAAATATTCATAATCAGAAAGTAGCAGAATTTGCACGAGGAATCAAGATCTCAATAAGGTGAAAGCCGTAGCGTTTTAAAAAATCCTTCTAATCTTAAAATATAAAGGGGTTTTCATGACTATGGTGGTAGGAAACTCAACAATAATTCTAATATCCATTCATCACAACAACCTCCCAACACAATTCAACCTGTCATGACTGACACAAAGAACTATAACAAAGGCTCTTGATTTTGATAAGGTTGAAATCTTCCTTGTCCTGCAAAAGAAAAATACACTTGTACATGAGAAAATAAACAAGGGCACTAGACTCCATTCATATGTGTGAGAAATAAATGGGGGGTGTACCATATGTTGTAACCCAAAGAATTTGTTGTCATAGCCCCAAAATTTGCTCCTAGAATTTGATCAGGTCTCCAAAACTTATCTTGATCCCTACTATTACACATCCTTATTTTTATACCCATTAAGTAATGTATCATTTTTTGTCAAATTGGTGTTTAAATTTGTAGGGCTAGGCTATGCCTCCATACTTTATACCTAAAACCTATCCATTTAGCATGCTCATGAAATCATCCTATGTTAAATTGCGCTTTTATTTGAAGTATACATACCCATAACTATTATCTTGAATGCCTTTCAAATTCAAATGAGCCACCCAAGTACTATTCCAACTTTGAACCATTTTAGTCTTGCAAACCATACCCCCACCTATATAATCTTCGACTATATATAGCCCTAGAAAACTATATAAAATGACCCTTCTCCATAATGCATATTTATGCTGAAGGCATGTATCTAGGAAGAGCTTTTGCATGAAGCCTGTCAACAAATCAAAACCTGCCAATAAATACCTTTCAACCAATACCATCTAACGTCAATACCACCTATCACATCATGTATCCACTTGTCCCTATCTTTCTTATCTCTCTATCTCTCTTTGTTGTCTGCCCTACCACCACTCTGTCCTTAATCTTATCTACTATCTCCTCGAGATAGATCTTATCTGCTATCTCCTCCTCAACGTCACAATAGTTGACACAACTTCTTCAATCAGGGCACTCATTAGGTCTAATTTTGCTAGCTGAAACTACCGGGCTCTGAAAGTAGAAGAAGGTACAGGGTTCAAACTATCCCATTGAAGTCAAAGCTTGAAATCGACCTTTCTATAGATATACATCTCTTCCATGGCTTTAATCTTGAAGATGCTCCATCTAGCACCCGACATGACTCTGGTGAACTTGCCCATTGTTGGAAATGTTTAACAGGTAGCATATGCTTGTCATTGAT
>SNQJ01S0059367.1:24012-35807 GCA_010110895.2 Picea sitchensis
CAAAAGTTCTTGTGAAGTTGATAACTATATTTAAATGTTGATCACCCTTTATAGTAACTCTAATATAAACAAACTCCATTTATACACACTAAATTTTGACATAAATCTCACTAAAATCATATTACCCACATATCACCAACTTCATCCATTTTAACAAGGCTGCGTGGCAGCGCAGTCCCTACCGGGTTGAAGTGGGATAGGAAAAAAGTTACATGCAGTAAATGACACATGGCATGTAGAGCACCATTTATGTTTTGAAAGTATATAACAAAATACAATTTGTGCATAGTGGAAGAAAAAATTGGAAATTTTGTGGCAAGCAGCATGAAGCACAGGTGGTATCTATGCAGTAAATGACACGTGGCATGTAGAGCACCATTTATTTTTTGAAAGTATATAATATAAAAAAATTGGAAATTTAAATGCATTTGAAACAGTTTTATTTGAAATATGTCAAAAAATAAAAGTATGTTACATATTATTGGAAATTTCAATGCGTTTGTCATATAGACTGGGATTGGGGCTCTCGCGGACCATAAGAGAAATATGTACAAGAAACAAGACTGTAGAAAGAAGATAGAGTGCAATACCTGCAAAAAAATTAATTTGAAAAATAAATTGAAAGGGATAAGTGTTTGGCTACACATTTCTATTAAAAAAGAGTGGAATAACTAGGTTCATAAACAAAGCAGGATGTTATCAGTAGACTTACAGTGATGGTACATATGAGCCCTTTTGCTATTTGGTTGTGGTTGTCATTTCATTGATGTCATCCACGGATGTTGGAATCATAGTAACTGCATGTTTCCTTTCGTCAATGGCCTGCTTCAATTCCCTTTCGAGCTATTCTTCAATGTAGGTTCTCATTGGGGCAACGTTGATCTCATTCCATATTTTTATGTTGAAAAGATTGTTTTCTAATTCCCGGAAGTCGATAGAAAGATTACACAGAGCCTGATGAATTTCATCATTCTGTACTGAATAGTTGACTAGCCAGTCGTCGACGTGAGCTTGATCATATTCAAGGATGCTGTAAAACTTTTCCAAAGACAACGCCTTAAACATATCAACCTGTTTATCGAACTCTTGCCTGGTTAGGGGCAAGGAGTTTGCAATTAAATCAGGGTCTTGCAAGTCATTGGTCCTTCCGACTAAGTTTATTCTTGATAGCCTTGTGAATAATTTATCTTTCTTTGATATGGCTTGTTCACATGACTGAACAATGAGATGTAGGTTCTTCACTTTTTCTTTCTAGCATGCATTTAGTTGACCGATCTGGTTTTTGGATGGAAGATCTTGTTGTCTTCTTTTTGTTTCTGTCATATTGTTCACAATGGATCCAAAAGGAAGGACTGTTTTTAAATAGAAATGTTCTTCAACTTTTAACTCTACCTGCAAATGTTCGAGCAAACTATGTGCCCTAGTTCCAAGGGAGGTGATGGTTTGTGATGTTTTCCATGCCTTAGTAACCAGTTCCATTATTTTCTTGATATTATTCTCCACATATCCTTTACAGGATGCGAGGAGGATGGAGGATCCTTTTAAGTTGGCTGCAGGGGTGGAAGGCATGGCTATTGCCAAAGGATTGATAAACAATGGCATAGGAATCAAATCCTCTTCCAGTTCATTGACCCAATCCTTTAGTCTGGCATTCTCGACCTCGATGCCTCCAATGGAATCATGAAGTGCATCTCCGCTTGCGTTGTGAAGTTGACATATTTGGGACGGCCGCATGTTGGCAAGGCCAACCTCTGAACAAGATTTTCCTTTCTTATTTTTTACCTCTTTTTTTTCAATTATCAATTTTTTGGACTGGCTGTCAAAAACAATGCTCTGGAACACGAAGGATTCATCTTCGTCAAAATTTTCGGTATCAGATATGTCCATTGGGGGACTATGCAGGATGGTGTCTCCACTCTGGTCAAGGTAGCAGAGCACGCTATCCAGATCAGTCTCAAGTTCCATGTTCTCACTCTGAATTTATGGCTCTTTCGCATGTCCCACATTTTTTTTTCTCTTCTTGTCTATTGGAAGCTTGTGAGAACTATCAATTTTAGAGTGAGGAGGGTCGTTATCTTCTCCTCCGTTTGAAGAAATCTGAGTAGCTTTGTTGTTGTGGTGGGCCATTGGAGCGATGCTCCAGGATGTTGTACTTTTTGGAGTGTTATTCATCAATTGAACACTCTTGTCACCGGGGCCTTTCCCCTGTTGCATGTATAATTCAGTGCTACTCTGCAATGTGTCTAGGTCACCGACATCAAAAGCAAGAGCGTTTCCACCAGTGTCTCTTTTTTCAGGCAGGTGTTTTTAAAAAAAACAATCGCCGAAGCCAAGTGTTTGTAAATGTTGTCGAAAATTATTATCGGGGTCGAACCCTCTTAGGCTTTCAACATATATCAGGTTTAAGTTGCTAGAATGCACTATGAATTTGTCGATTTTGTTGACGTTTTTCAACACGAACTCCCCGATTTTCCAAGGCAAAGGAATGAACTGTTTTTTTATCTTCTTTTGCAATAGATGCAACCAGTAGTTGTATTTCCATGATACTTCTGCAACGAACATTATGTCTGTAATGTGACATGGAAGGAGAGTAGGTTTTTCTGTGGAGCTGAAAATTCTTATCACAGTGTAATTATCCAAATGTTCAAGTGTCCCCTTCCTGTCCAAAAAATTGATTGCTTGTCCAGATATGCGGGGAGCATCTTATCCTAACAACAAAACTTTGAAAACGAACACAAATCCATTAAAAACCTCATAAAAATAGTGGGAAGCCTTGTGCTTCCACAAGGTTTGGTACCAGAATGTTACTGGGTTGAATTCCCAGTTGACATTCTTGGACAGAGACAATTCTGGAAACTAGCAGCAATGTGCTATCGCAAAAACTAAGTAGGACGACATATAAAAATTCTTTTCCCTTTTGAAACTTGACAATTGGGAACGGATTTCATGCGAAATTAACTTGCCCCAATAAAAAATGGCTTGTTCCTTGACTGTGAAATACAAAATATAAAGATTCATCCGGGAAACAGTTGTTGTGGACTCTATTGATGGGTCTTAAACCCATTAACTCAACAATAGGAACCAAACCCGCCACCGAGGCCCAATTAGACTCTGCAGTGTTTGTGATTGGAATGGTTCTCCAGATCTCGCGATCCGACCAATTTAATCGATGGGCTTTATGTTTTCTTGTGGAGGCATCTCCTTCAGTCAGGATTTTCTCTTTTTGTATTTTCTCTTTAGTTAGGATAAATGTGAGAAAAAGTCGGTATAAACCAACTTGACCACACAACGATAAGGAAGTCTAAAGACTGGGAAAGGTCAGGCTCGGGATAACCCTCACTCCAGCATGCAGATAGTGATATTTTACCACAAGCCTAGTAATAATACTTTAACCGTGTGAGCACTCGATCACTAGCTGATATTTTAACCTAAACTATCTAAGAAACAAAATGAGAGAAAATTTAACTACTGCAGAAGAGGTTGAGCTTGGGATAACCCGCTGCTCAAACATGCAAATGATAATCCTATACCACAGGCCTAGTAATAATACGTTAACCATGTGAGCATCCAATTACTGTTTGAGAATACTATTTATTAGAAGAAAACATTTATATGATAAGATCAATAGGAAGACAAATAATTCATCTACCATAATCCTTCATCATATATCCAGACAACGATTCATCATTTCCATCATTAGAGAAAAGAACAACAAAGCAATTGCACCAGATAACTTGACAATATATTCGATAGCTCTTACTTGTTACATATGCTCATGAACTGGATAGGAAATAGTTCTTCTCCAGGCTCAATTACACATGCATATGATGAAAACAACTTTGTGTCTGGTCCAGAAGGACTTCTTCATTCATAGTAGCTCCAAAATAATTCTTAACAACTAGAAAGAAAAGAGTTCTTGCAACAAACCATCGACCCTTAGACCATTGATCGATGTTCCTATTTATAATATAAAGTCTTAACAGTAATTAATGGTAAAATACAATTTGAGCTAATAAAAAATCGCCATGTGGCGTCATCATCTAACAGTGTTTCAACAATCCACCTGAGTTATTTCTTGAAAAGGGTGGATTCTTTCATAACCGGACCATCTGATAAAGAGTTCTTCACAAGTATGGGCCCACGGAAATCTGTGTTATTCCATTGGGGCTGCATATATCCCTCTGATGTCCGCTGCATGCTCTCAGTATTTTATCAAGGTGGAATTTAGTTGTTGCAACATGGTTTTAGCTATGATCGGATGTTCTGTGAATTGTCGCACTTGTCTCGGCCTCGCATCGGCTACCTTCGCGCACTCTTCGACCCATAGGGAATCTTGTTCAGCATACATCTTGAGCACGTTTCTTATGTCGATAAACTCACTGAAGTTTTCAAACTCGGGGAGCTTGATATCTTTCATTACTTTATTAATTTTATCCCAGTGCTTCTGACACTTGGCATATTGTTCTTAGATCTCTCGATGTGTGTCCCGGGACATCTTAGTCCAGTATTCTGTAGATCTCTTTATGCAGTTGAGGCTATTTTTTCTTAATAGCTGAATGACATGTTCTTCCTTTTCTCGACCCTGTTGGATGGCCTCAATGTATTCGAGCCTTTCCACCACTTGTTGCACTCTTTCATGCCATCATTCCATCTCCTTGCATGCTGCGAGAGCCATGAGAGTGTCCTCCTGGAATTCAATTATATTTTCAGTTAACATGGTTCTTTCTTTCTTGTACTCATTGTAAACTCCTGAAAACTCACTCTTCAAATATGTCGTAGTCTGTGTGGCGCCTTTATAATACTACACAATATGGCACAAGTGTTCCAGTTCCTTTAGAGTATCAACTAGTTCTCTTTCATCCCTCCTGGCCCTATCCTAGGCAGCATCAAAGAGGGCTCTTCCCATGCCTATTAGTTCAGACATGCGATCATCTGTTGTGTTGATCAAGCTTTCCTCTGTGGTAACCAAAATAGAACGGTCCACAGTAATCTTCCTCTTCTTAACAGTCCTTTGTACGTTGGCCTTCCTCTTTTGATCATAGGAGATCACATAGATGTCTGCTACTTCGTCTACCGAATCTAGTATCTGTTGGTCACCCCATGTGAGCGTGTTTCCCAGGCTGTCGGTGGTATATATTTGTTTAAGATCAGACTCTTGAACCTCCTTGTTTTGTTCCGAAGGCCCGACCTCTTCCTGATGTTTATCGGGGACCTGAGTATCAAGTGGAATGGATGTGTCGGGAGCGAGCTCAATACTTGCCTGTATTCCAGCCGTGGCATCGTCGACGTCCTTCTGCGAGGATCTTTCTTTTGACACGTCCAATTCTAACTTGTCCTTGGGTCTACCTGCTCAGGTCTCTGGTGCATTGGGCGTTTATGTGTCTAAACCGATTTCGGTTCCTTTTTCTTCTCGTCTGTCCTATTGACTCTGAATATCGAAAACAAGAGGTGTTTTTTCCTCGGCTCCCTTCTCTTCTTCTACATGCACAGAGGTTTTCTGATATGCCTCCGGACTCTCATCATCACTGTATATATCTATGAACTCGGAAAAAGGGTTAGGCACACTGGTTTCAATCGACACCCGACCCAGCTTTGATTGAGTCATCGTGCCTCCCAGTGAATCGGCTGGTGGCAGTGTGGATTCATGGTCATCTGACTCGTTGATGTTACTTGGGTCTGTGAGCTCGGGGCCGCCTACCCCTACTGGGCTCTCTTCTGGGTTACTGGTTGGAACGCTTGATAAGAGGGTCGGATCATTCGACGCCAGATCCATTATTTGCTGAGCATGTTGGAGCAATAGTGTCCCTCTTTCCTTTGCACCTGGAGTTCCGAGAAAATTCCAGTTATGTACATGGGATTCCTAGGGAGCTTCCATCGTTTTAGCCGATTCGAATGTTACCCTTTCTTCCCTAGTCCTAAGAATTTCTTTTGCTCTTTCATCTAGGGACACCGCTTACTCTTCCCAACTCATGGCCTTGAACTTGGTTATTTTGGGGTTGACCATTATTGCCACTACCTCATCTCAATCTTGAGCATTTTCAGTGAAGTTTTCATCCTCAAACTGGTCGTGGGCATAAGGCCAACAAGACGATACTTGTGATGCATGTTTCGAGACCAGACCCTTGGGATCGTGCTTGCGAAAACGTCCTGTATGGAACCGAAAGTCCAATTGAATTAATCCCTCTTGCTTGGCCTACGCAGTGTCTTTAACCTGGTAGAAGCCGATATGAAACCCATAGGGTATGAATGCTCACTTCTTATCCTTCACCAAAGTGGCGTTGTACACCTGCAATATAGTTTCGTAACATATTTCCCCTAGTACCAGTCGGTCGGGGACATATATAGGTAGAAAATGTGGTGCTCCTGTGGCGTCGAAAACCCTAATGTAGGTTTCACACTTGTCCAGGTACCAATGACTGACTTTCGATATAACCTTTTTGGCGGCATCAGACAACCTTGGGCACTCCTTCTTGAATAGTAAGAAATGAATAGGTGTGATAAATTGGTCGCAAATGAGAGAGTAGGATATTTTATACTTGTTCTCCCACAAGATGCTAAAATAGACATGGACTGGGAGCTCGGAAGTGTGCCAGCTCAGTTTCATTCCTTCAAAGACATTTCTTTCACAGATGACACCCAATAGATAAGACGCCATGTAGAAGGCAGGAGTTTCTCCTTCCTTCGGCTGTTGAGCCTGTATAATGCAGGTGCTAAGCTATTTGGAGATGATCGTGCCCCATTTGAAGCTTGTTCCGGAGATGGTGACAGTATAAGCCAAAGGCATCCATGCCTCCAAAAACCTGGAGCAATCTTTTTCTCCATGCAACCGACAAAGGAGAGCCATTAGATAGATATAAGGTTGTCTGAGGTTGGCCGTCGGGTACTAGCCGGAGTTTCGGTTGGTGAATTTTTTGTCTTCTCTCCACCAGGACGCCATGATTTTGCTGGTGTCGTGCTTCTAATATAACTTCACAACAAAATCCTTGTTCAAACGTTCATCTAGCTCCCTGAGCTTGTAATACTTTTGTACTTCTACTGGGAGGAAAACCCTGACGATTTGACCATTATCATCATTAATTACACACTTCTTTGCATCGTTGTGCTCAATGAGCCATTTCAAAAGTTCAATGCAAGGGAATACCGGAGTCCTTCTTGCCACCATGTGTAAGTAAGCCTTGTGGATGTTGATGAAGACCTCATCATCCAGCTTCCTCGTGTCAGGATCGCTATGCGGGGCATACTCGGGGAATTCTTCGTGCTTTATTTCCTTGAACAGGTCTTCCCATCGTGGGAATGTTGTCTTGGTCCCAATGTTCGCCTCTGTGTCCCCAAAGGCTGGGGGTTGAGCGAAGGCTTCTTTGGTGATCGTCTTGATGATCGGCGCTAGCTTGGAAGTGAATTCCAATTTCCTTGCAATGGTTGGGGAGGAGCCTTCTCCTGCTTCTAATTCCTGCAGCTTTGGGACTCTAGGAGATTTCCTGGTGGTAGGTTTCTTTGGAGGCATTGTTCCTGCAACCGAAGACCGTCAATTAGGGCCAGCACATAGAATAATATTAGATCTTAATTTATATGTGAAATGAAATCAAAACCAGACTGGTACATACCTGTATGCTTGCTAAACTTTGTTGCTTAATACTCACTATACCTTGGAAGCCTTCTCCGGGCCCTTCGTCTCGCTCCTCTGGATGTTCCGGACCTCTTTGCACGCAGAATGCTCTGGCTCATAATAATTCATGGTAATATAATGAGAGATAACTTACCAGTCGTATGAAGTTGTTAATACAAGTAATGGGACGAAATTTAAACTACTTACCGCCAATTCTCTGTAATCAATTTTACGCAGGTTGATGGTAGAGGCATGGAGGGAGATGCATTATATCTGCAGGTTAAAATGATCATTGGGCTTTGCGCACGAATTAGAGACTAATGCGCGATCTTGGAATTAATCAATCAATTAAATGAATCGTATCTAGCGTATCTTAGAGCTAAAACGTCCCATCGTGTCATTTTCTGAAAGGGGTAGTCGGGGATCGACGCAGAGCTACGAGATTCTTCATTGATTCTCCTTACAAAAGAAAAACCGCCGACGCCGATTGCTTTCGTCGGATGGTTCTGACGTGACACGTGGCGGATAAAGACAGGTGACTGGACTCATGAGTGCCAACAGAGGTGGTAACCTTCTTTCAGTTGCGCGCTTCCTATCCCAGCCTAGGAATCACCGATGTCGATTAGATATTAGGGGTTAGTAACTGGGGATGAACTTATCGCATCCTTTCCCTTGGGCTAGCTTCTTGGAAATTCATCGATGCCGAAATGTTTTTACGGGATCGGTCGTTGGCGATTCCTCCCTTTCCCTACAAATGACTATTTCCTTTCGTGTTTCCCTGATGCTAAATGAAGTCGGTCATTGACAACTTTCTTGTGCAATGCTTATCATGAAAGAACAACTCCCCGTTTACCGATGCTGACGAAAACTGGTGATCGGCATCCTTAGTTTTCTAGGATGATTTTCTTTCACCTCTGATTCTTCTGGGTGCCGAAATTTGGACGCGTCAGGTGAAATGACTTAGTGGTTAATTCTTTAGTCAAATGTTACTCCCTTTAAGTTGTGATGGTTTCGACATGTTCAGGGAAACTTTTAAAGAATCAAGGAGAAATTGTAGAAAACAAAGATAAGCAAAAACAACATTGTTCTGAATTAAACAATAAGTGGTACCCAAAAAGTAGAGTTTGGTAGAGAGTTTTTTAGGTTGTGTTGAGAGCTCAACAAATGGAAATTCACTGGGCGAAAGAAGAATCTTTGTTCTTCCTTCAATAACCTTAACTCATGTCCTCCTTTTATATATATATATATTTATTTATTTATATTATTGGAAATATTGTTCTAGGGCCTGACCATTTACTGGGAGGGTGTCAGGTTCTCCCTCCAAGTTCTGCAATCGATAAGTACCTGCCCCTATCTTTTCAGCGACCTGGAAAGGTCCAAGCAAAAGGTTCTGAAACTTAGAATGCTTCCCTTTTGGTTCATTCGCTCTGTCCCATTTTAGTACTAAGTCTCCCACCTCAAAACTCTTTTCTTTGGCCTTATGTTTATCGAACCATCATTTCACTATCTGTTGGTGAGCTAGGAATTTTTACTTAGCCTTGTCTCTCTCTTCTTCCAGCATGAGTAGAGTATTGATTCTTTGTTGGATGGCCTATGAGGGTTCCTCTTTGGAATCTTGGGAAAATTGAAGAGATGGTAGATAGAGCCCGTTTGGGAGGATGGCTTCTTGCCCTTAGACCAGAAAGTACGGGGAGTTTCCTATGGCTTCTTTGGGTGTGACCCTATCGGCCCATAGGGCATTATGAAGTTGATTATGCCAATTTCTTTGGTTATCTGTAACTGTCTTCTTTAATATCCTTACCAGATTTTTGTTAGTAGACTCCGCCACACCATTTCCCTGAGGGTAATAATTTGCAGAGTACTTGATTATGATTCCTTTGTCCAGAGCAAATTTTGTCAATAGTGTAGAGGAGAAGTAAGTTTCATTATCAAATACCAGAACAGAGGGAAGACCAAACCTTGTGATTAGTTGTTGTTCTATGAATTGGATCACTACCTTCTCGTTTACATGAGTCAGAGGGATGGCCTCCGCCCATTTTGTGAAATAGTCGGTGGCAGTAAGAATGTACTTGTGCAGCGTAGAAGAGTTGGGCGTAATTTATCCTATGATATATAACCCCCACTGCTCAAAGGGCCTCAAAAAAATCACCGGCTGAAGTGGGACTGCTGCCCTTTTCTCCTTTCCAACGCTTATTTGACAAGCCTTATAGTTTCTAGCGTAAGTATGCGCATCTTTGAACAAGGTGGGCCAGTAATAGTCGGCCCTCATAATCTTATAAGCGGTGGTATTTCCAGCAAAATGTCCTCCGACGGGGCCATCATGAAGTTCCTTTAGCACCTTATCGGTGTCTTCACGTTTGAGGCACCTCAACAATACCCTGTCATAGTTGATCCGGAAAAGCACTGAATTCATAAGACGATATTGTGCAGACTTTAACCTGAGGGCTCTTCTCTCCCTTGGGTTGAGGATTTCAGGACAAGTTCCGTGATGTAGTAGGTAAGCCAAGTCCTTGTACCAGGAATCTCGTCCTGGGGGGATGTATGCTACTTCTCCACACCATAGAGCTATTTCATTTTCCCATCCAGAGTCTTCATTTACTTGATCCTGGGCTTCAGCTGCGAGCTTGCACAGACCTTGTCCTTTTACCAACTTGGCAGGTTTTATGTCTAGATCAAATTCTTGGACCACTGCCATCCAGTTCCCTCTTCTTTCTCCCATTTCAAGTTGGGTAAAAAAATATCGGACTGCAGGGTGTGGTACAATCACCTTAGTGTGATTCTTGAGGATGTAGGACCTGAAATGCTTTACTGCCTTATAGACTGCGTAGGCCTGCCTGTCTATGGTAGGATAGTTGATCTCAACTCCTTGAAGGTTAGTGTTCATAAATGATATTGGGGCTTCGTTGTTGTCATCATCCTTCTGAGTTAAAACCGCAACCAACGACTGGTCAGAAGCGAAGGTATATAGATTAAAGCCTCTATTGAAATCAGGACTTCACAGCACCAGAGCCTGGGATATGGCATCTTTGATTTTGTTGAAAGCATTTTTTTCGTTCGTCATCCCACTTAAATTCGACATCTTTGCGAATCATCTTTTGTAAGGTTTTGATAATTTCGACGAAGTCGGGAGTGAACTTCCTCACGGAATTGATTTTCTCGAAGAAAGACTGCATGGATTTCTTGTTATGAGGTAACAGAAGCTATGCTATGGCCTTAATCCTTTCGGGGTCTATGCGAATCCCTGCTTGAGATATAATATGATCTAACAACTTCCCTTCTTCAACCCCGAAGATAGTTTTCTTAGGATTTAACGATATATCGTATTTCCTGCATCCTTCAAAAATCTGAGTTAAGTGTTGGATGTGCTCCCTCCCATCCTTCGAATACACCGTCACGTCATCTAAATATACTACTACACACTTGTTTATAATCCCTCGAAATTCCACGTCCATGGCCCTATGGAAGGTTGCTCCTACGTTAATTAAGCCGAAAGGCATGCGTTTATAAGAGAAGGTTCCCCATTTGGTTCGGAAGGTGGTTTTCAATCGGTCTTCCTCCGAAACCAACACTTGATTGTATCCTGAGAAACCATCGAGCAAAGAAAAAATCTCCGATCCCGACACGATCTGCAGGAGTTGTTCCATCGATGGGACAGGATAATTGTCCTTCTCCGAAGCTTTATTGAGGTTCCGAAAGTCTACGCACAATCGGATTTCACCCTATTTTTTCCTCACTGGAACGAGATTTGCTACCCATGTAGAGTGCCTAACCTGGAAAATTATCTTCACATCCAGGAGTTTCCTTAATTCCTGGTACATGAGAGGTTCTAATGAAGGGTGATATTTATTGAGCTTCTATTGGAAAGGATTGACTTCGAGTTTCAACGGGATGGTGTGCTGAATAATACGAGTATCATATGTTTTCAACTCCTTATAGGACCATGCGAAAATGTCCTGGTATTGTCTAAATAGCTTGAGGTAGGCCTTTCTTTCTTCCTTAGATATATTTTTTCCAAGGTTTACATTCCTTGGGTTCTCTGGGGTCCCAAGTGTTTATGGATAAATCCGTAAGTGCGGACACAAACCGATCTCCCTAGATCCACCTGGATCTAGAACAAAACATGACAGAATAGGACGCTTTCCTTAAGTTTTAAATATTGAATTTACTAAGAGGCAAGAATAAGTAACAT